>PITA01002211.1:0-168446 GCA_004023965.1 Spilogale gracilis
TTTTTTTTTCAAAATCTTAGCTTTTATAAAAATGGCATCATTTCTTTTAAAAGTTATTCTTTTCATTCTAAATTATATTTATGTAATCCATCCATGTTCATCTCTGGAGCTCTGGTTCATTTATTTACACACTAACCATTTAACAGATGTTTGTTGGGTACCTACTATATGCCGGGTATTGTTCTTTTTTTTTTTTTTTTAAGATTTTATTTATTTATTTGACAGAGAGAAACACAGCCAGAGAGGGAACATAAGCAGGGGGAGTGAAAGAGGGAGAAGCAGGCTTCCTGCCGAGCCGGGAGCCCGATGTGGGACTCGATCCCGGGTCTCCGGGATCATGACCTGAACCGAAGGCAGTTGCTTAACCAACTGAGCCATCCAGGCGCCCCCCGGGGAATTGTTCTAGATACTAGGGATATCACAGTGAAAAAAACAGACAAAAATTCCTTCCTTTGCAAGTAGAGACAGGCATTATTATTATTTAGATTAGTAAATATTAGTTTTTATTTTGTATTTTTTAATATTTCATTTATTTATTTGACAGAGAGAAACACAGCTAGAGAGGGAACACAAGTAGGGGGAATGAGAGAGGGAGAAGCAGGCTTCCCATGGAGTAGGGAGTCCGATGCAGGGCCCAGTCCCAGGACTCTGGGATCATGACCTCTCAGGCAAGACACTTAACAACTGAGCCACGCAGGCACCAGTAAATATTAGTTTTTAGTATATAATTATTTCATAATAATTGCAGAATACTGCAGTAAGTATAGAATACTGTTTTACATGCTAGAAATGCAACATTAAACGATGTGTGTATGTATGGATGATTGTGCAGCATTTATCTTTTTTTAATTGACAGATATTTAAGTTATTTCTGTTGTTTTGAGTTTTTTGCTATTATAAACAATGCTGTAGTGAAAATCTTAGTACAATGTTCATGCACTGATTGAGCCATTGAACCCCTGTTCCTGTGCAGGCTTCAAACATGCTCATTTCTGTCCTGTTAAAAAATACAAGTTTCTTTCCATTCTGTAGTCCAGTCTCGTCACCAGCTCCCCTTCTCATACACAGGTGTCTTCTTGAGTAGACTACAACTCTTGTCTCCATTTTCTCATCTTCCATCCACTCTTCAGTCCACTAGTTAGGTTTGCACAATCAACACCACTGCAACAGCTATTCTCAATGACTTATTTGCCCATACAAACAGACATCTCTTTTGACCTTATAATACTTGATCATTTTAAGCTCTTTCATATTATTAGCCTTCCCTTTTGCCTTTTTCCTTGACTTGACTCTATCCTCATTCTCTTCCTACCTAGTTATGCTATCCCAGCCTCCTTTGCTGGCTTATTTTTCCCCATGCAGCCTTTCACTGGAGATGACTACTGGGTGGCTCAGACAGGTGGTACAAGTGACCTCAGTCTCTCGACCTTCCTTCTGCCTGGCACACTTTCCTTCAGAGCCTGGATGCAGGATCACAGTGCAGTGATCTGGAGGCTACTACCAATTGGTATAAGGTGCCCCAAATAGTGTTCTTCCCCAAAACTTTGTCTTTTTGGAGGGGGGGAGGCAGAGGCTCATGGAGAGAGAGAATCTTAAGCAAGCTCCATGACCAGCACTGAGTCCAATGTGGGGTTCGATCTCACAACCCTGAGATAATGACCTGAGCCAAAATCGAATTGGATACTTAAGTGACTGAGCCACCTAGGTCCATCTGTCCTTTTTCAATCTTCTTTCTCACATTATTCACTGCTCTCATTCAAATACCTTTCGTTTTGCTTTTATGTTCAGGGATGAGATTTCTGCTAAATATGCATTCAGGAATCATTGATAGATGTTGAAATCAATGATTTTCAATGAATATATGAATATATATATATATATATTCATAGGAATAGATGAGATCCTTGAGGGAAGGAAAAGGTAGAGAGAAGACAAAATGCTATTCTACTGGGGACTCCACTACAAACGCAGGTCCAGATGAATGGTATTCATATTATCTTTGAAATTCAGATTATGAATTTGGCACAGGAAAAGGTGAAGTCATTCATAATTCACTCAACAAATACTTCCTGAATATTTAGAAGGTATTTGTATGAAAATAGATTTACAAAAATGATAGAGCGATGATAGGAAAATACAATCATCTGGAGGTCCAAAAAAAATCATCACATGTGCTATATTGGAAGTTTATGGTGCTGCCTTCTTGGCAACACAGAGAAAATGCCCCTCCCCTCCCCTTATCCTCATTGTTACTATCAAAACCAAGTTCATACGTCATGATCCGCTCTTTCCTGATTATCATTGACTGATTCAGGGATGGGCACTTGACCTAAGCTGAGCTGTTGGGTAATGAGTTCTTTACCCAAATTTTTCTAGTGAATAAATTCTTGTTCTGTGCCCACTTTCATAGTACGATATGAGAATAAAAACCTCAACTAATTGGTAAGAATATACTGATGATGGTATGTAAGAGTCTAGTAATCCTCCAGCACTGTAAACATTATCAAAATATTTGACTTACCCAAATGGAGTAATTTGGTCAGCTCTCATGTGTCTAGAATCCCTAATGACCATTCTATTGTTAGGTCCATGAAGTGACCTCCAGGTCTAGAGAAACTCCCTTACAATTATTTCCTTCCCTGAAATCTTACCCTAGAAACAGAGTCGGCTTTTCCCACTTTCTGTAATGCTGATCTGATTCATGCTGTCTCCTGGGATTCTGCCTTCCACTCTGTTCTGGAATATTACCTACAGGCATATTTTCCCTAGTTTTTACTTTTCTTTTATGCCTTAGAAAAAAGTACAGCATAACTGGCACAATTAAACCCATTAGAACATTTTAGTGTTTATGAGATTTTGTTTGGTACACAAGCATAAGAAGCAGGTCACATAATCTATAATGATATGCAGAGGGGTGCTTCACCTGAAGATAAAGGCAACAAAATAGAACTCTGTAGGTTTTCTATCTTTATGGTAAACTTATACTGAATAATTATGTTTAGCATAAATTCAAAATAGCGGTCATTTAATATTAACTTATAATTCCCTCATAGGCATTTGTACATTCATTCACCAATTCAGGAGCCCTCTTAACATGAAGAGAATTATATTTTTTTTAGATTGAGTTCTTTATAAATGTTCTACGACTAACTTGTGCTCTAATTTAGGAGGAAAACAAATCGGTGAAGACATGTAACTTAAGAAAATAGTGTCTGTGATTTTTCTGGTCTGTGTTTCATTGATCTTTTTTGGGTCCTACACTATTCTCTGTTTCCACCAAACTGCAATGGTGTGTTCTTCCTTACTCAGAACCTTTGCAATGACCTTAAAAAAGTTTTTAGGCTTTGTTTATGCACTTGTTTAAAATTATTCTCCTTTGCGTAAGAAGAGCGCATTTGGAATCCATCCTGAGCGCTTTGGACAGAAACCGTAAGGGGAACTGTTTCCAACAAAAGTATCATCAGACATTCCCTTGGACCAAAAGCTCAGGACTGTAATGGTCAGAATGTTTCTGAAGCTATTGTAGTATAGACCAGACAAGTACACAGGTCTTTTGTCTTTTACGAATTTTCTTACTAGTCATCGCGGACAAATGGCTAAAGGAAAGCAAATTCTCAAACTGTAGGTAGTTGTGGAATTTCATGCATAAACAAAATTTTTGTAACTATGGCTTATTATTTTTACTCCCTGCAAGCCATAGCTAGAATTGCCCTTTAACTTCTGCTGCCTGCTTTATTCCTGAAGGTAGATCTCATAAAATAGTAAGCCTTCCTTCTGACTTTCATTATATGGAAGTGCACATCTAATTAGAGAAGACAATGGGTGTAAACCAGTTCATATGCAGTTGTTTCAAGGAGTTATTTGCACTTTTGAGTACTTTTTTAGGGTGTCTGGATTTTAGCTGACAATACTGGGAATAGTTTAGAGCAGAGCTTCCCACAGGCTTTCACCCAAGTACCTTAAAAGACATGAGAATTAACAAGTACCCAGTAAATCTATAAAAATAGCCAGAAGATCTCCCCACCATACACAGACATTTGTATATTCATTTACCAATTCAAGAGCTCTCTTTACATGAAGAAAATTATATTTTTGAAAAATAAACAAAATTAAAAAAAATAAAATTATATTTTTGGATTGAGTTCTCTACAAATGTTCTGCAAACTAGCTTATGCTCTAACCTAAGAGGACAACAAAGTGCAACACATAAAGAACCTGGGCCTTATGTCAGATCATCTTGGATTCAATTTGTGGTTCTTTAACTTACTATGTGTGTGGTCTTGGACAAACAGTGAATCTCTTGAGTTTTGTGGAGATTTAATAATATCTTATTCCATTGGGCTTCTGTGAGATTACATCAGCAAAATGAAAGTTATTATACCTAATATAGAGCCTGGTGTATTTTAGGAACTCAGTAATTATTAGGTTCTTTTCCTTTCATTTTTCTCAGAACTTGAAAAACCAGAGGTAAGAACAACACAAAAGAATAGATGATTCTGCTAATTCAATAGGTGCCAAGAAGCAAAAGTGCCCAATGAATCATTTTATTTGGTAAACCCACTTACTGAAAAGATATTCAGAATTCAATTTATGGAGCAGGACTTTTTATATATCCAATTTACGCTCTTCTTCATTCACTGTCAAGTGAGATTGGTATCACCCACCACATTGAACAATCAGAGAGAATTTGGTTCCAGAGAGTTTTGGAGAAGACTACCTATTTCTCCGAAGCCACGTTTGGAAGGGAAGTCCAAAAAATAAGTTATTTTTGCTCTCAAAACTCTGCATCAGAGTTTTATATAAGTTTCCGCATACTTCAGAGGCTCCCATGGGGATGCTGGCGCAGTAGGTCTGGAGTTAGGTCCTGAGATCTGTGTTTGTAATTCACCCAGGTGAGTCTCATTCTGATAATCCTTCGGTCATATTTTAATAAACAGCAATCTTACAGTATCTGCTGACCAGGGGAATATGACTCACGGCATCTTGGTCATGATTGTCATTAAAAGATTATCACCTTGTATGCTGTCCATGAACCTTTGACATGAATTAAGAAAGTTTTTCCTTTGAAGATTAAGAACATACCCCAAATTGTGGTCCACTCCTTTATATGGCTTCTTGCCTGGACTTAGTAAGGCAGATTTTTTTTACCCGTAATGTGAATGGCCCTCATTCAATCAACTGAGAATCTGATTAGAACAAAAAGGCCAAGTAAGAGGGATCTTCTCCTGCCTGAATGCTTGAGTTAAGTAGGATATTGGTCTTTTCTGGCCTTCAGACTCAGGCTGAATCATTGGCTCTTCTTGGGTCTCAAGCTTGCTGGTTTTCAGACTATAACATACTATCAGCTCTCCTGGTTCTCAGACCTTCAGACTGACTGCACTACCAATCAGCTCTCCTGGGTCTCCAGCTTAATAATGGCAGATCATGGGACTTCTCAGTCTCCATAATTATGCAAGCTAATTTCTTCTAATAGGTCCCTCTCTCTTTTCCCTCCCATTTCTCTCTCTCTCTCTCTCTCTCTCTCTCTCTCTCTCTCTCTCTCTCTATGCGTTGTGTATGTATGTGTGTGTCTGTTCCAGAAGTGGGATGACATAGTTCAAGTGCTAAAAGAAAAAACTGTAAAACAACAAATACTATATTCAGCAGATGATGAATTAAAGACCTTTTCAGATCTGCCTTACAAGAATTGATATAAATAAATAAATAAATAAATAAATAAATAAATAAATAAATAATAAAAATCAATAAAACTAAATTTTTTGAAAAGATAAAAGCAACAAACATTAAGCTAAACTAAGTAAAAAGGAAAGATTCAAATAAATAAAATAAGGAATGAAAGAGAATACATTACAACCAACACCACAGAAATACACAGGATCATAAGAGACTGTTAGGGGCAATAACATGCTAACAAATTGGGCAAGATAGAAGGAATGGATAAATTCCCAGAAACATATGATTTACCAAGACTGAATCACGAAGAAATCTGAAAGGACCTAAGGAGATTGAATCGGTGATCAAAACAAAGAAAAGCCTAAGACAAAATGACTTCACTGAACAATTCTACCAAACATTAAAAAAATTACCACAAATCTTTCTAAAGCTCTTCCAAAAACTTAAGGTGAGGAAACACTTCCAGAATCATTACCAACATTACCCTGATACCAAAATCAGGCAAACACAGATACTATAAAACTATAGAACAATATCCTTGAAAAATATTAATACAAAAATCCTCAACAAAATACTAGCAAAAACAACTCAACAACACAATGAAAACATTCTACATCAAGACCAAGTGTGATTTATTCCTGGACTGCAAGTATAATGTATCACACCACATTAACAAAATGAGTGTAAAAAAACCCAAACCATATGACCATCTCAATTGATGCAGAAAACGCATTTGACCAAATTCAACAAGGTTTCATGTGGAAAAAAAAAAAACACTCAACAAGCTAAGAATAGAAGGAAATTATGTCCATATAATAAAAGCCATATGTGAAAGCCCCATAGCTAATATCATACTCAAGCTGAAAAACTGAAAAATTCCTTTGTAAGACAACTCAAGTGCTCTTGCCACTTCCATTCAACATAGTCTGGAAGTCCTAGCCACAGCAACTGGCAAGAAAAAGCAATAAAAATCATCCAAATTGGAAAGAAAGAAAGAAGTAAAATTTTCTCTGTTCACAAATATGTGATCTTACATGTAGAAAAGCCTAAAGATTTCTTACACACACACACACACACACACACACACACACACCTGTTAAAACTAAGAATCAGATTCATCCAAGTTGCAGAATACAAAATCACCACCCAAAAATCAGCTTGGTTTCTATACACTAACAATGAACAATCTGAAAAGGAAATTAGAACAATCCCACTTATAATAGCATCAAAAGGAATACAATAATTAGGAATAAACTTAACCAAGGAGGAGAAAGACTTGTATGCTGAAAACTACAAAACATTGTTGAAAGAAGTTAAAGATAGGGCACCTGAGTGGTTCAGGTGGCTAAGCATCTGCCTTTGGTTCAGGTCATGACCCAGGGTCCTGGGATTGAGCCCCACATCATGCTCTCTGCTCAGTGGGGAGCCTGCTTCTCCCTCTGCCTGCTACTCCCCTTGTTTGTGCTCTCTCTCTATTGGACAAAGGAATAAACAAAACTTTAAAAAATAAGTTAATGACATGAAAAAATTATAAGATGTCCTGTGTTAATGGATTGGAAGACTTACTATTATTAAAATGTTTAAACTATCCAAAACAATCTGTAAGTTCATACCAAAATATCAATGGTAATTTTTTCAGGAAATAGGAAAAACACCCTAAAATTAATACAGAATCTCCAAAGAACAAAAATAATCAAAACAATAAAAAATAAAGCTGAAGAATTTAAACTTCCTGGTTTTAAAACATATTGCAAAGGTATAGTAATTAAAACAGTATGGTACTGGCATAGAGGGAGACATATAAACTGATTGAACAGAATAGAGAGTCTAGAAATATACCCTCATATGGGTGGTAGCCTTTGACAAGGATTCCAAGCCTAGACATTGGAGATAGAATAGTCTCTTCCACAAATGGGGTTGAGAAACTGGATATCCACATTCAAATGAATGAAGCTTGGCCTTAACCTGACATCCATCATATACAAAAATCAACTCAAAAGAGATTAAAGATCTAAGCATAAGACCTGAAACTATAAAGTTCCTAGTAGGAAACACAGAAAAAAGTCTTCATGGTATTGGATCTGGCAATGCTTTCTTGGATACAAAACCAAAAGCACAGGAAACAAAAGCAAAAATAAACAAATGGAACTACATCAAACTTAAAGAGTTCTACATAGCAAAGGAAATCAACAGAATGGAAAGGCAGCCTATGGAATAGGAAAAGATATCTGATAAAGGTTATCCATAATATATTTAAAAAATTCCCACAACTCAACAACAAAACTCTGAATAATCCAATTTAAAAATGGGTAGAAAAGCTGATTAGACATATCTCCAAAGAAGATATGCAAGTGTCCAATAAGCATACAAATACATGTCCCACATCATTAGTTATCAGAAAAATACAAATCAGTGGGGCACCTGGGTGCTGGCTCGTTAAGGGTCTGCCTTCAGCTCAGGTCATGATTCGGAGTCCCAAGTTCAAGCCCCGCATCAGGTTCTCTACTGGGTGGGAAGCCTGCTCTCCCTCTCTCACTCCTCCTGCTTGTGTTCCCTCTCTCGCTGTGTTTCTCTCTGTCAAATAAATACATAAAGTCTTTTAAAAAAATAGAAATTAAAAAATGAGACACATGCAACACTTGTTATGATAGCTGTTATCAACAGAACAAAACAGACCCCAGGAAATGATAGATATTGGTGAAGATGTGGAGACATTCTAACCCTTGTGTACTGTTGATGGAAATCTGAAATGTTATAGCCACTATGAAAAACTGGAAATTCCTCAAAAAACCAAATTACCATATGAAACAGTAACCCAGCTTCTGTGTATATATCTAAAACAATTGAAAACAGGATCTCAAAGAGATACTTGCATATTGGTTTCTTTAAAGATTGCTTTATTTTATTTTAGAGAGAGAAAGTGTACATGAGTGGGGTGAGAGAAGCAGAGGCAAAGGAGAGAATATTCAAGCAGACTCCCTGCTAAGTGTGCAGCCATGACCCATGAGATCATGACCTGAGCCAAAACCAAGAGTCAGATGCTTAACTGACTGAGCCACCCAGGCACCCCTGAACACTGATGATTATTGCAGCATTATTCATAATAACCAAGAGACTGAAAGAGACTGAAGTAACGTAAATGTCCACCAATAGATGAATTGAATGAGCAAAAATTCTTGTATGTTTTAAATATTTATTTTGAATGTTTTTGGTACATGGGTGTATGTTTTATACTTTATACAGTCTCTCTCTCATATATATATATATATATATATATATAATGTATCTTCTGTCCTATCTATCTCATCTATCATTTATCTATCTATCCATCATCTATCTTAAAAAATCTTGATTGAATAAATTCCTATAGTGGCTTTGTGAAACCACTCCCTGCCCTAAATAATCTTCTATCAATGGACTACACATTTGAATGCAGCAACTCTTTTTGCTTCTCTAGAGAGGCAAATGTTTGTTTTACAAGAATCTCTTAACAGACTAATTTTGTTGGTAAGAGTGGATCACTTTGGCATCAATAATTTAGTCATTTATGCTTTCAAACTGCTTATAGAAAAATGGATTTGACTTTTGTCTGAGGGCTGCTGAATGAGACCTTTTAATGACATATTTGCCACACTCCAGTGCAATTCCATGATCATGCAATAACTTCATTATCTTAAGAAGGGAATCAGCACTCTTACATACAGTGCATTTGAATAAAGGGAATGAGGAGAGGAGCTGAAGCCCTATCCTGGTAGAACATTTGGAAGGCATGGAGATCTTTAATATGCAAGCATTTAACCTCCACCAGCCTCACTGTGGGATCTGACCAGAGGCACATTTGAGTGATAGGTGATCTGTATATTTGTGAAAACTACCTGTCCTAATTCTCTTCTCACATATTTATTAATATGCAGGTTTCTAATAAGATTGCTGTCTTAAGAGAGGGAATAAAAATGGAAGGATATTAGACTTAAAAAGCCAACAAAAGAAACCAATAAATCATGCTGTCTTAAGTGTGAGCCGTGAATTTAGATAAAATCTGGATGTCATTTAAAAAAGGCAAAACGAGAAAA
Source organism: Spilogale gracilis (assembly GCA_004023965.1). Taxonomy (NCBI): domain Eukaryota; kingdom Metazoa; phylum Chordata; class Mammalia; order Carnivora; family Mephitidae; genus Spilogale; species Spilogale gracilis. The sequence goes on from PITA01002211.1 coordinate 9,747, forward strand.
ATAAAAATCAGAACATTTGGTTGTATCCATGTGTCTCTCTTTACAATATCTTTCAAAATTAGTAGTATTTAAATGCATTTTTTAAGATTTTATTTATTTATTTGACAGAGAGAAACAGCGAGAGAAGGAACACAAGCAGAGGGAGTGAGAGAGGGAGAAGCAGTCTTCGCGCTGAGCAGGGAGCCTCATGTGGGGCTCGATCCTGGGACTCCGGGATCATGACTTGAGCTGAAGGCAACCGCTTAAGAACTGAACCACCCAGGCGCTCCTGAATGTATTTAAATGTTGACTGTATGCACTATAGCTCTCAATGTCAGGCTCTCCTGGCATCCCGGAGTATTCTCCCCAGCTTTGAACTACAGAGAAGATCAGGAATGAAAATCTAAAGTCAATTTCCTTTAATAAGATAAGAAACATCAATTTTTCACTTTGCTTATGATAAATTGAGTTTATAATTACTTTTAACATTTTCTTACTTGTATTTCAAGTAAGTATCATGCTTATTCTTTTTTGTAACTTTTCTCCCATAATTCTTTCACTCTTAATTTTGAGAAGAAAACTGAAGAAAGCCTTTTTTTCCTAAATACTATTGATTTGTTAAAGAGCAGTGAATGAAACTCTTCGATTACTGTAAAGCAAACAATTTTAGGATGTGTGATTTTACTGATGTCTAGATAAAAGTTATTAAGTTACGTCAAAGAAAGAAGATAACACAATTGTTTCCAATGAGCCTAATCACTGTTTGAAGCCTAGCTTTGAGTAAGTCAACTTCTGATGATGAGAAATGACAACGTCAGTGATGGTTGAAGTGCCCAGAAATATGCAAAATCGTTCATACCTGTTTACTTCACTTAGAAAGTAATGCAAGCAAAATTAATCTGGGGCGAGAGCAGATTAGGGGAACTAACCTTCACTGGACATCCACTTTGCACCCGGTATATTACAGCTGCTATTTCATTTTGTCCTCAAAATAAACCTTTAAGGTAGGTATATGACACCTTCCCTTTACATGTAAGGAAATGAACTCTAAAACTAGTGCATAGACTTCCTAACTGAGAAGAATTAAGTAAGGGGAGGAACAGAGTTTTATTACTACAGAGTCAATTATCTTTATAGAATGCTGTCATTTAAAAATCAGAGAAGGGGTGCCTGGCTGGCTCAGTCAGTACAGCATGCAACTCTTGATTTCAGGGTTGTGAATTCAAGCCCCATATTGGGTATAGAAATTAAATAAACAAATTTTTAAAAAATCAGAGAGGGGTGTCTGGGTGGTTCAGTTGGTTAAGCATCTGCCTTCTGCTCAGGTCATGATCTCAGGGTCCTGGGATCAAGCCCCATATCAGGGCAACTCGCTCACCAGGGAATCTGCTTCTCCCTCTGCCCCTCTCCCTATCACACTTTCATATCTCTCTCTCTCTCTCTCTCTCTCTCTCTTTCTCTCCTTCTCTCAAATAAATCAATAAATCTTTAAAAATATTAGAGAAAATATGGGAGTTAAAAAGTATTTGTGAGCACTGTGTATAAACATTTATAAATGTATGCTTTGGTCAAGTTTTGTTTTGTTTTGTTTTTTAATTTAAATTCAAGTTAGTTAATGTGAATTGTAGTATTGGTTCCACGAGTAGAATTTAGTGATCATCACTGATATAACTTTCAGGGCTCATCACAAGTGCCCTCTTTGATCAAGCTCATTACTCATTTAGCCCATCTTCCCATCCATCTCCTCTCCAGCAACCCTCATTTTGTTCTGTATATTTCAGAGTTTCTTATGGTTTGTCTCCCTCTCTGTTTTTTTTTTTTTAAGCTTTTATTTATTTGACAGAGTGAAATACAGCCAGAGAGGGAACACAAGCAGGGGGAGTGAGAGGGGGAGAAACAGGCTTCCCGCCAAGCAGGGAGCCCGATGTAAGACTCGATCCCGGGTCTCCGGGATCATGACCTCAGCCAAAGGCAGTCGCTTAACCAACTGAGCCACCCAGGTGCCCCACCCCTCTCTGTTTTTATCTTATTTTATTTTTTCTTCCCTTCCTCTATGTTCACTTGTTTTGTTCCTTAAATTTTACATATAAATGAAATATATTTTTTTCTCTGACTGACTTAATACACTCCGGTTCCATCCACATTGTTGCAAATGGCAAGATTTCATTCTTTTTGATCACCTAGTAGTATTTCATTGTGTGTGTGTGTGTGTGTGTGTGTGTTTGTGTGTGTGTGTATACATCACATCTTTTTTTTTAAATTTTATTTATTAATTTGACAGAGAGAAACACAGCGAGAGAGGGAACACAAGCAGAGGGGCTGAGAGAGGGAGAAGCAGGCCTCCTGCCGAGCAGGAAGCCCGATGTGGGGCTCGATCCTGGGTCTCCAGGATCATGACCTGAGCCGAAAGCAGTCACTTAACCAACTGAGCCACCCAGGTGCCCCACATCACATCTTCTTTATCCATTCATCAGTCGATGGACATTGCTGGGTCATAGAGTAATTCTATTTTTAACTTTTTAAGGAACCTCTGTTCTATTTTCCCAAGTGGCTCAGTTTGCATTCCTACCAACAGTGAAAAATTGTTCCCCTTTCTCAGCATTCTCACCAATATCTATTATTTCCTGAGTTGTTAATTGTAGCCATTCTGACAGCTGTAAGGTAGTATCTCATTGTGTTTTTGATTTTTATTTCCTTGATGATGAGTGATGTTGAGCATCTCTTCATGTGTCTGTTAGCCATCTGGATGTCTTCCTTGGAAAAGAGTCTATTCATGTCTTCTGCCCATTTCTCAACTGTATTATTGGTTTTTTGGTGGTTTAGTCAAATTTTATTGAAATACTAAAATTTTTGACTTAAGTTTTCACTTTCAAACCTTCAAATTTGTGGCTTTGGAAATTGCAGTGAGACATTTAAATAACTGCACAGAACTAAAATGAAGTCTTCTGACTGAACTTTAGAAGAAGTGTTTAGTGTGGCAGACTGGACAGGTTGGTTTTCAGGAGTGGGAGGGTAAACTAAAGACTGAGGGTTTCATGAGCTGGAAAGGGTTTGCTGTAACCCAGGGAGAAGAAACTTTTTCCTGAAGCAAACACAGGGGGCTGGGCAGGCAGAGATAAAAGTAACCTAGAGACCTAGACCCAGTCTCTCAGCAGTTATCAACATTAACATTGGGGTGGAGATGGCAGAGCCGTCATCAAGACAGTATGAATACCAACCTTCCCACCTGTCATACAGTGCTGTTGGCCATCTTCTTAAGGTTCCTACCAACGCCCAGTGCCCTGCCCCAGATGGGGAAACCTTAGGGTGTCCTAGGCACAGATTCAGCAACATGCTCAGTAGTTGAGCAGGAATCCATGCCTTCTCTGAGTTGGGCACACATTTTCTGGTCTATGACAGTCATCCAGAAAATTCCTGCAACCACATATGAAAAGCAGGGAGATGGGAATTATTATACACTCCATAGCTCAATCTCCCAACACTCCAAAACATAGAACGACAGAAGGGTGAGGACACAGAAGAGTTCTTGCTTTTCTTGACCACTCTACCTCCATGCCTAGGGAAATACAATGTGTGCCCTGGTAAGGTTGGACTAGAGCTTTTCATTCTTCCCTCCAGAAGGAAGGATGGCTTTGCTTACCCTCTCCTTCCTCAGGGATCCTGAAAGGCAGGAAAGGTTAATGGGTAATAGTGCACCCCCAAATTGTTTATAGTTTCATCTGATGCTGCTGAAAAATTTCTATAGGGGTTCTCTCCTTCTATTTGCCTTCCTGTTTCACATGGATAAACCCAGGAGATTAGCCAGAGTTTGAAGCAGATATAAATTCTGTGATACACCATCCACAGATGAGGATTTAACCAAGAGGTTAGTTGACCAGAGTAAGGATTGGAGAGCAGATATTTCCCTCAAGCTCAATCCAGGGCTGACAGGCAAGATAAAAGGCAAATTTCAGACTCCTAGCCCAAGACTGCTGGTCCAATAAGAATGTATTCATTATTGATTTACCTTAAACAGATTAAAAAGTACAATATACAATAAATCTCTTTTGCCAGCCCAGACATAAAAGATTTTAAAATGTCAATACAGGGAGTAGCTTTAAAAATTATCACTTCTGAAGTAAAGAAAAATGTTTCCAGATATTTCCATGATTTTGCTATAAGTCTTTGATTCTAAAAGTGTCAGAAACATAGATGAGCCCAATCCAATAGCCTCAAATGACTTCTATTCGGAAGGGTATTCCGATGTCCAGTGCAAAAGAAAGAGTCCTGTTTTCTGTAATATTGGTCCAAGCAGGGCCACCACCAGCCTAGAAAGGGACTGTGTGTGGTTTAGAAGACAGTGCCCCCTCTGGATGGAGGTTGCTATTGTCATAGCCGGTCAGGGAGAAACAAAAACTGGATTTCAGTCTCTGACTGCCCTTGCTGCAGTCCAGTTAAACCCCTCTATACAGCAGCTCTGGTTAGACGAAGATTGTTAAAAACCTATTTTTCAGTGTATGAGACCTCGTTTGGGAGTCTCAAGAAACAGGTACACTTTGGTGTGTGAAGAACTCTCTCTTAGTCCCTGTGAAGGTTTCATCAGGACCAGCCTTGGACATACTGCTTAAATATCCTGGGTCTCTAGGCCTCAAATACTTTCTCATCCTAACTTTCAAAAATATTTTAAAACTTAAATATTTACCCAAATGCCCCCAGGAAGAAAGTCAGGGCCAACACCTGGGCTTTCAGGCTCCTGATCAATTATTCATTTTCTCTCAACAAAGATTTCACAAAATGGAATTTGTATCCACTCAGGTAATTTACTTGGTTTTCAAAGACAGATGAGACTCCTTTGAAGAAGGCTGTCACACAGATTTTACATTTTAGATGTGTCACCTTTGTTAATGTGTTTATAAGTCATAGGGGAGGATGTAGTCCTCCCACTATTTGGAATTTCAAGTAGAACATAAGAAGCAGCTGAATGTGGAAAGTACAAAATCAATTTTCAAGATAAAGTGAATAGATGTGCAGCTAATTTTTAAAATGGCTCTTTAGGGAGACTTTTTTTCTCCCTAAAAAATAATATATACTCATTGCAAAACATTCAAATAATACCAAATATAAAGGGTAAAAAGTAAGACTCCCTTTTGCTAGTGTTCCCAAATGCTACCCCTCTCACCAGAGGAAGCCAGTATGAGTAATTGTTTATTTCTAAGTTTTTTTTTCTAAGAAATTATGCCCACAGATATCTATACACCTGCCTTTAGATACAATTCTAAAGTAAACTTTTTAATGGGAGTATAACATACACATACAAATATAAGCATATCATAATTTCATAACATAATGAATTGCCACAACTGAATACCCCAATATAACCACCATCCAAATCAAGAAATAAAACATTGGCAGCACCTCAGAGGTCCACCAAATGTCTCTTCTTAATAGTTTTTGTATATAAGTGCAATCATAAGATACACATTTTTTCTGTTTACTTTTTCTAATTAACAATAATTTTTATGCCAAGAATATATGCACTTATTATAGCAGTGTGTAATATTCCTTTGTATGGACTTAACATAAGTTATTTAACAGTACCCTCTCTATAGGTATTTAACTTGTTAAAATGATCTCATATAAAATTTTAAACTCAGAGTTTTTAATTCTTTATTTTATTGAAATAAAAACGATTCTTTTTTAATCTCTATTAAAAAAAAAAAAACTAACAATTTTTCAAACATAAGATTACAAAAATCCAAGCATTGAAAAAGGCCTTCCAGGGGGCATCCAAATCTTCTTCTGAGTAATCTTGTCAAATATTATTTAATGACAGTACAAGAAGATTATTTTAGCTTCCTGTCCTCTGATCTCTCCCAGGGACAAGTGTGACTGGAGGGCATGCAAAGACTGTTAAAGTTTGAATCCTAGAGCCAGTGCTTTCTGGGAAAAGACTGATTTGTAGTATTTGTCAATTTCTTTGGTGTTAATACCCCCATCACGACCAATTTCAAGTGACTAACTTGACCTCACTAAACACAGTGTTGGGAAAAGAGGCAAACATTTAGCTCTTATGAGCTGCTGAAGGGGGCTGTGGTCTGAAGGAAGGTAGTATCTACATCTTTGCATGACATGGAATCAAAAGAACCATGAATGAATAGTAGTTTAAAAGAAAAAAGTAGGGTGAAAATCTGAAATAATTGCCAAAAGTAAAGAGAAGTGAGGAACTGTCTTGGGTATGCTTTGAACAGGATTGGAGTATTCAAGAAATGCTTTTTTGCTTTAATCAGCCACATAATTCATGGCATATAAGTAGTTGAGCTGTCCCCCAACACATAAATATTAACATTCTATCAATATAACAATCATAAGTTAACAATCATTAGTAAATATTAATATTCTATCAAAATAACAATCATTAGTTAATGTCCACCCAAATGTCAATATTAACATTCAATCAATATGACAATCATTAGTTAATTAGCTAAAATGTATATGGTGGAATTTTCCTTCTTACCTGCAATAGTCAGTGGGGAGAAAAAAGCAACTCAAAAAAGAACCAGCAGAAATTGAAACAAAGCAATCAGTTAAAAAGCATCTCTCAAAAGTAATGGCATTTAGTCAGGACAACTTATTTTGTGCCTATCCTATACCATGGGCTATTGTTGGTATTCAAGAAAACTGGTAAACAGGAAAGAGAAAGTTAATAGAAGAGGGTTTTAAAAACAAAGCAAGGCTGGATAGGGGAAGAATGCCCATTATACATCTGAACTTTGAAAAACAATTCTAGAGACAGTGAGGAATGTGGGTGGAGAGATCCAATGGCCTTCTGAAGCAAAATATAAAATCCAAAGCCATAAAAGACTGATGAATTTGAGCACATAGAGAAAATTTTGAAACTGTAAAAATCATTGTCAACTAACTGTAAATAAACTGACAAACCCAGATATGTCACACTGTAAGGCTCAGTCCCCTCTGGGTCCCTCTCGCTAACCACATTAGTTTTCTAATATTTGCCTGCAGGAACCCGCTAAGGCTGCCACAGCAGAATACTACCACTGAGTCAAGGGCTTGATAACACAAATGTCTTTTCTCACAGTTCTTGAGGCTGAAAGTCCAAGATCAAGGTGTCTGCTGAGGCCTCTCTCCTTGGTTGGCAGATGGCTATTTTCTTTTTTGTCCTCACAGGACCTTTACTCAGGGGCAGGTGTGGGGGAGGATCTGGTGTCTTTTCCTCTTTTAAGGATTTGGATCCCACTCATGACCACAGATTAACTTTAATTATTTCCTATATCCAAACGTAGTCACCTTAGGGGTTAAGTCATTGACATTGACTTTTGGGGAAAACAGTTCAGTCCATAACCTTGAAGTAGCAAATCACACAAATTTAACAGCTTCAAATAGTACAAATGTATTATCTTGCAGTTCTATGGGTCAGAAGTTTGAGTTAGTTTCTCCTCTTTGGGTCTCATGAAGATGAAATCATGGTGTTGTCCTAATGGGTTTTTATGGAGAGGCTCTGAGGAATGTCTGCTTCCCAACTCATTGTCAGCAGAATCCAGGTCCTTGAAGTTACAGTTCCCTGTCTTCTCGCTGGCTATCATTTGGGAGCCATCCTAAGCACCTAGAGGTTTCTCTCAGGCCCTTGCATGGGGGTCCCTCCATCTTGGGGCCAGCAACAGTGCATCAAATCCCGCTCACACTTGAAATCTCTGACTTTTTGTTCTATGGTTCCTCCTGCCATCTACAGTTTATTCTTCCCTTCTCTCTTTCTTTCTCTCCCTTCCTTCTTTCCTTCCTTCCTTCCTTCCTTTCTTTTGTTATTCACCATACAATACATCGTTGGTTTTTGATGTAGTGTTCTATGATTCATTGTTTATGTATAACACCCAGGGCTCCATGCAATCTGTGCCTTCTTAATACCCATCACCAGGCTCACCCATCCCCAACCCTCCTCCTTTCTAAAACCCTCAGTTTGTTTCCCAGAGTCCATAGTCTCTCATGGTTTGTTTCCTACTCCAATTTTCTCCCCCTTTCATTTTTCCCTTCCTTCTCCTAATGTCCTCTATGTTGTTCCTTATATTCCACAAGTAAGTGACACCATATGATAATTGACTTTCTCTGCTTATTTCAGTCGGCATAATCTCCTCCAGTCCCATCAATGTTGATACAGAAGTTGGGTATTCATCTTTTTTTGCTCGCTGAGTAATATTCCATTGCATATATGGACCACATCTTTATCCTTTCATCTGCTGAAGGACATTTTGGCTCTTTCCACAGTTTGGCTATTGTGGACAATGCTTCTATGAACATTGGGTTGCATATGGCCCTTCTTTCACTACATCTGTATCATTGGCGTAAAAACCCAGTAGTGCAATTGGTAGCCATAGGGTAGATCTATTTTTAATTTTTTGAGGACTCTCCACACTGTTTTCCAAAGTGGCTGTACCAAATTGCATTCCCACCAACAGTGTCAGAGGGTTCTCATTTCTCCACATCCTCTCCAACACTTGTTGTTTCTTGCCTTGTCAGTTTTTGCCATTCTAACTGGTGTAAGGTGGTATCTCAATGTGGTTTTAATTTTAATTTCTCTGATGACTAATGATGATGAACATTTCTTTTATATATCTGTTAGCTGTTTGTATGTCTTCTTTTGATAAGTGTCAGTTCATGTCTTCTGCCCATTTTTGTCTTGATTATTTGGTTTTTGGGTGTTGAGTTTGAGAAGTTCTTTATTTGTGTTGTGTTTTTTAAGAGATTGTGTGATTAGACTGAGCCCATCTATAATCCTGGATAATCATCCCATTTAAATTCTCTTACCTTAATCGCATCTGTAAAATCTCTTTTACCAATATAACAACTTCACAGCCTCAAAAAATATCTTTAGGGACCCATTATCCCGTTTGATGCACTCACATCTATAGTAGAGTCTTAATCTCTCCAAGAAAGGTTTATGGAAATGACATTAAACAATAACGGTGATAGGAGATCTTGATTTGTTCCTGGTTTATGAGAATAGCTATAGCATTTCATCATTTAGCATGATGCTGACTTTCAACTTGAGATTTGTGTGTGTGTGTGTGTGTGTGTGTGTGTGTGTATGTGTATCTGACTTCCTGACTCTCCTGTTAATATATGCATATCAAAAAGTATTAATTTACCTATATTTTTAAACATCAACAGTGGATGTCCAACATTGTCCAATGTTTATTGGCATCTACTATAATGCTTTTGTGTTTTTCTTTTGACCTATTAATATGTTGCATGAATAGTACTATTGAAATTAGTAGTTTCTCTATTAATGAAAATTAATTAATTAATTAATCTATTGAATGATCATTACATTCTGGAGTTGTTTTAATATGTGTCTATAATCATATTAGTTTTTTGTGTATGTCTTTTAAATATAATTTTCTATTTGTCTTCTTTGTTTTCACATCAGGGTTATTATAATCTTATAATCAGGAATGGGTCATTCCTTTTTCTCTGTGCTCTGGAGCTATTTAAATATTATACCAATCAACTCTTGTTTACAAATTTAAAAGAACTAATATGAAAACTACCTGGGCCTAGCACATTTAGAGAAAAAGTCTCTTTAATAACTTTCTTATTTTTTTCCCTCTTTTTGGATCAGTGCTTCATTAAAAAAAAAAATCATCCTGCACCACAGTTTATTTCTCACATCAGATACCTATGCCCATGCTTTGAATGACCAAATATACAAATAAGGTTTTGAATGTGACTAATAAACTTGTGTTTTGCATGTATGTTCTCTGGATTGGATTGGCAATGACCCTACCACAGTGGGACAAATATATCTAGACTGTTTTAATAACACTCATAGTAGAGACACTCATCTCTCAGAGTATGCTCAAGGGAATGGCAATGAGAAGTTAAAGAAATGTCATCATCTATGTTCAGTATTCGTTTATAACTTTTTCTCAAAATGAAGCTGTATTTTCAAAAACCATCTTCGATTTTCATCAGTATTTGGTTCTAACAGCTTGTACTTAAAGGTTATACATTTACAGTGTTGTCTGATAAAAGAAGGAGATTCAAAACTAGTAAATTTCCTAGAATGTATCTTTTGAAGTAAAATCAAAATCGAAGTATCCTATCAAATCTGGAAAATTTTCAATAGTTGCTTTTTGCAAGGGTGCAATATTGAAATAGTTGATTACTTCATGGTTAATTATAGTTAAATGATGAAAAGTTCACAATGGTCTGTAGAAACCATTTTTCTAAGCTTTTTACTTTCATTTTTGCTCTTTTAACTTTCATTGCAAAATATGTTGCATCCTTTTCCTGCATAGAAATATTGCAATTATTAAAATACAGAAGATATTAGGGAAAAGTGAGTCTGGATGTCCACTTTGCATCATTAAAATGTCAGGACCAAAAACACAAAGAGATTTTTCCATATCTCAAGTACTATCAACAGAATTTTTACCCTTGAGAACCCACCCTTGTATGTCATCATGTAATGACACTTATTTATGGTCAACTCGTGTGGTCATAGGAGTCCATTCTCTAGAAAGGTATATTTGCAATCCAATAAGGCAGCTAGAACTTACTGATTGAAGTTACCAGGTAAACTGTTTGATTCTATAGAAGCTTTGGTTCCATGGTGCAGCCGCTTTGGAAAACAGTGTGGAGATTCCTTAAAAAATTAAAGATAGAGCTACCCTATGACCCTGCAATTGCACTTCTGGGCATTTACCCCAAAGATATGGATGTAGTGAAAAGAAGGGCCATATGCACCCCAATGTTCATTGCAGCAATGGCCACAATCGCCAAACTGTGGAAAGAGCCAAGGTGCCCATCAATAGATGAGTGGATAAAGAAGATGTGGTACATATATACAATGGAATACTATGCCTCCGTCAGAAAGGATGAATATCCAACTTTTGTAGCAACATGGACTGGACTGGAAGAGATTATGCTGAGTGAAATAAGCCAAGAGGAGAAAGTCAAGTATCGCATGGTTTCACTTACTTGCGGTGCATGAGAGGTAAACTGGAGGGCAGTGGGAGAAGGAAAGTAAATGGGAACTAGGGTAATCTAGGGAGGGAAACAAAACAACAGAGACTTTGGACACAGAAACAAACTGAGGGACTTGGAGGGAGGGGCGTGGAGGGATGGGAGAGCCTGGTGGTGGGTACTGGGGACACCTAAAGCGTGGAGCACTGGGTGTGGGGAATGGGGAATGAATCTTCAAACACTGGAAAAAAAATTTTTAGTAACAATAAAAAAAAAAAAAAGAAGCTTTGTACTATTACAGAGTCACTTTCTCTTAAGGAACACACGACCCTGTGCCTGGAGGTGTTTAAGGATGTTCTGAATGATTTAAGAAGTGATGCAAATAACAGAATATAAGAGCAGACTAAACATTTCAATTTTTATAAAAAAAAAACCTTGCAAATGTTCTTAAATGCATAGTATAGATGCATGACCTCATCCCCCCTCTCTTAACAAGTTCAAATGCCTCTATTTAAGTTGTTTTTCCTTAAATTTAAAACATTTCATTCCTCTCTTCAGACCTCTAACCAACACAGCTAATATAAAAGTGATTTTGCTCACATTTAGACTTAAAAAATTACTACAATCATTATGTTGTCTTTTATTACCTTAAACCTCTCCATATTTCACACCGTGGTTTTAACTGGGTGAGCAGGTTTATCATTTTATGTTTTCTACCTTCAAATTTCCAACACCTATCTTTTTTTTTTTGCTCTTTTACCTTTTGTTTCCTTAATAATGAAAAAAATGATATGTAAACAGACAATACATGCTGACTTTAAATTGCAGAACTATATTTTCTAAGATGAGGAACCAACATCCTAGAACTAAGATCGAATAAGCAACACTAATTATTACTGACAAATTTGCTTCAGTGGATGGACACAGAAATTCAAGTCAAAACTCTCATTAATCCATTGAAAAAATGTGTGCTGAAATTTAGATTGTTTCTGTAATAATAAAAATTATCCCTATGTTGAATAACATTATTCAAAAAGAGAGAGAAATAATAAGATATGGGAGAAATGTGCATTGCGTATCATCCATTATTTGAAATAGGTAGTTAATTCAACTGCAGGATGGAAATGCAGTGGTCTTTTATAGCATAGGACCTTTTGGTAAATGTTTAAGGTGAGAGAGATAATTTCCCCCAATTTGATTTTTATTTACCTGTCGTCTGAACATACTCAGTAGAGTATTTCAATGTGGGGTAATAATTTTCATTTTTTTTCTCCAGCCTTTATTGTCAACAGAATAAAAAAACACTCTCAAAATAAAATTGATATCCATAATAATAAATATTTTTTCTATTCTTTACAAATTAATTAAATAATTGTACAGACTGTTAAAAAATTCCTCTACTTAAAATATTTCAAAATATTCTAGCACCCCTGGGTTGCTCAGTTGGTTAAACACCTGCCTTCAGCTCAGGTCATGATGCTGGAGTCCTGAGACTGAGCCCCATGTCAGGCTCCTGACTTAGCGAGAAGTCTGCTTCTCCTTCTCTCTCTATCTGCCCCACCCCCACCTCATGCTCTCTCACTGTCTCTCCCAAATAAATTAATAAAATCTTTTAAAAAATAAAATATTTCAAAATGTTCTGGAATTACTATTTGCTATTTGAATTAGGGAATGCTAAAGTGGAAACAGAGGAAGAGAAATATTTGTGTAATTTTGGCATTGAAAGTCCATGCAGTTCAATGTATTGGGGTGTTTGTGGTAGGCAGCCTCTAAGATGCCTCCTAATAATCAACTACCTTATAATATTCATGTGTTATCCACTCCTCTTGAATATGGGGTAGATATATCAACTCACTACTAATGAGTAGAATATGGCAAAGTGATATGATATCATTTCTAAGACAAGATTAGAGAAAGGCTGTGGACTCTCATCTTGAGCATGTTCTCTCTTGCTCTTTCTTGGAATTTTCATCTGGTAAAACCCAGTTGCCATCTTGTGAGACATCCTTGTGAAGAGCTTCTTAAAGCATGGGACTGAGCCTGCCAAAAACACATAGGTAAGCTTAGAAGAGGGCCCCATCTTTGTCAAGCCTTCAGATAACAGCATAGTCCTAGCTGATGGTTTTACTTCAACCTTAGGAAGGCACACTGCTATCCCATCTGACCCATAGAAACTGTGGCATGACAAATGTTATAAATTGCTTACTTTGGCAGTAATTTGTGATGCAGCAACAAGTAGCTAATACAGTTTTACCGACAGTAAGATTTTGGGAAAGGGTATATTTGATCATATTCTATGCCTAATTTTGCCTTAGAAAATTAGGGCTAAGGGTTGCAGTAGACAGAAAAATGTCCACACCAAGATGTCCATGTTCTAATTCACGAAACCTGTAAATAGGCTACTTTACCTGGTCAAAGGCGTTCTGTAGATATAATTACATTAAGGTTCTCAACATGATGAGGTTATCCTGGATTCTCCAAGTCGGCCCAATGTAATTGTGAAGATCATTAGGAAGTGGAGGGAGCTAATCAGAGTCAGAAAAGGAGATGTGACATTGGAAGGAAAGGTTGGAGTGACATGTTTTAAAGAGTCAGAAATCAAGAAATGCAGGTTGCCTCTAGAAAGAAGAAAAAGTGCTGGAAGGGATTCTTCCCTAAAGCCTCCAAAAGGAAATGGTATATACAGATTTCCGTTTTGAAATATAGGTAACCCAGGACAAAAATGTTTATAACATCTCCCACTGTGTCCCCTTATATCTGGGTCACCAGACACTGTTTTAGCCTTTAGATGACCTATTGGGTTGGTTTCTTTTCCTTGAAGATTTTGTTGTTTAAAAGACGTCTCCATCCCCTTCCTTTAAATGAAAATTTAAATGCATCCAGAAAGGAAAATCCAAATTTAATGTCTCCAGGTATAAAAGCTTCTGTATTGGGTTAAAGACAGGAAGAACGTTCAGTAACTCTGCATAGTGCTTCATCTATTTCAATTGTTCAGCATATCAAATAATCATTTGTGGAAAAAAAAGAAAGAAAATAGGACAAAACTCAGGGGGAGGGGGGAGTGTTTATCTGCCAAAACTTGGTAGTCAGACTGAGACTTGTCTTGGCATCTTGGTCTCTAGACACAAATCTGGGAATGGATTTTGATCAGTGTAAAAGCTGAAAGAAACCAAAACAAGAGCAGTCCATAGCCTTGGTCTGAGGGATGAGAAAAAGGAAAACGAAAAGCTTTCTGAAGACTGAGAAACAAAGCACCTTGATGGAAAATCACGAACTAATACTCTGAGAAGAACAATTTTTAGAAGATGCTGGCATTTTAATCAAATAAAAATTGAGATGACTTCTTTAAACCAGAAACAGAAAGACATATGACAAAAACCTACCAAAATAAAAAGGAAGAGTTCAAGATGAAGAAAGAGAAGAATAAGGGTGAAAAGTTTCTGAGAAACTAAACACATCATAAAAGAATTAAAGCTCACGTGGTAGGGAATGAAAAACATGATGTAAAAAGCTGAAATCCACAGCTGAGATGCTCTCCTGAAATGTGAAGAAAGGAAGGAGGACAGATATGGAATGGAGAGAAAGAGCATCACAGAAAAATAAAGTGACTAATTCATAAGGAAGAACAAAAATTCCAAAACTGCGACCAGAAACTTTCCCAGAGCTAAACATATCTACAGATGCATTTTTCATTCATCCATCCTACAGGAAAAATGCATGAAAAGAAACCTACATCAAAATATATCTAACAATACTTTTATTTACAAAGATTAGAAAAATGGTCTGCAATACCTCTAGACAAAAACATATTTTATAGCTATGACTATATCGAAATTTACACGTATCTTGTCTATATCTATATTTGTATCTATATCTATATCCATAACCTGTAAGTAGCCAAAATTCAGGTTAAGCCAAGCTTTTTCTTCTGTGGAACCATATGTAAGAAAATTCTAAGTCAATTAGGGAAATGTAACCAAACATGTTATCCTAGGCCTAGCTGAATATCAATTGTAAGGGCAATCAGAACCTACACTCACATTTGGAAGGGCTGGTAAAGTATGCCACCCAAGTTTGCACCCTTCTTTAATAACTAGAAGATATTCATCCGATGATCAATGAATAAAATGAGGGGCACCTGGGTGGTTCAGTTGGTTAAGCACCTGCCTTTGGCTCAGGTCCTGATCCTGGAGCCCTGGCATGGAGTCCGGTATCAGGCTCTCTGCTCAGTGGGGAGCCTGCTTTTTTTCTCTCCTTCTGCCACTGCCCCTTGCTTGCACTCTCTCTGTCTCTGTCTCTGTCTGTCTCTCTCTCTCTCAAATGAATAAATGAAATCTTTTAAAAAAAGAAAAGAGAAGTGAAGTGAGGTTCACAAAGAATGCTTTTATTGGAAAAGCATAGAACATGAAAACTAAAGATTAAAACATAGTTGAATTATTTTAACATGTATACACAACCCAATGGAAATTACAAAAATTATTAATGAAGAAGACATAGTAATTGCTCCATAAATAATATGTTCCAAAGAAATTAGTATACACTTGTGCAAATCTATAGGCAAGACAATGTTAAAGATCTATGTATTTATTACATTAAAATACCTTTAAATCCACAAATGGAAAAATAATTAAATCCATATAATCCATATAGCATTATGATGAATAGTAGAGATCTTAGGGCTGTATGCTAGAAGACTATTCAATAACATGAGGAAATGAACATAATATATTATTGTGAAAAAATGCAAAAAATAAAACAGTATTCATAAAAGAACCAGTTTTATGAAAGTAATGCATGTGTGTGCATGGGAGGATACTGGAAGATTTTATACTAAATCATTAGCAGTGATTTCCTCTGGGTAATTCTCCTCTTTTGAGATTTACACATATTCTAAACTTTCTGCCATGAAATATAGATCATTTTGAACAAATGACATACATATTCTCTGCTTCAGCAGTAAATCAGAAGATATATACTCTTCTTTATTTCATCAGTTGTTATTTTATTTTTTATTTTAATACTTTTTTTTCAATTTTTCAGTGTTTCAAGGCAAGTATTGCATGGAGCACTGGGTGTGGGGCAAAAACAAATGAATCTTGGAACATCACTTGTTTTAAGAAGCAGTTGAAACTTGGCCCCAATCACTGTCAGAAAGAGCAGTTCAATATGTAAAACCCAAACCATTCTTTTGAGGCAGATAGACATCATCTAGCATTTAGATGGATAGTATTAAATAGCTCAGGTCACTAAGTCATTCAGCCATCCAGGATACATTCTCTGGTTCATGTGACCAGTGTGCCTATTGTGTTAGCAGACTGTTCAGAGTCCAACCCGCTCCAAGCATCAAACTAAAATTCTTTTAAGATTCAATTCGGTCATTGTTAAGACCTACCCTCAAAATCCTCTAGGCTAGGCTATTTTGCATTCTGTATAAACATGACTAATTGATCAGAGTTGGCATTCAAAGTATCACCTACTTGCTCTCCTGGGGTCATCACACCAAAGAAACAGTCATTCATTCAATCAGTCACTTGGTAATCAGATGGTTAGTCTGTCCATCAATAGATATTTGCTAAGTGCCAGACATTGCTGTACCCCTTATCTCAAAACACAGTAGGAAATGAGACACCCAAGATACTCACTGTCATGGAGCTTATATCCTATTGTGGGAAGATGATCAGTAAACAAGAAAACATCTAAGTAAGCAATATCTCTTTAGTTAGTGATGAGTGTTATGAGAAAATTAAACAAAAAAAATTGATAAAGTGAGACCAGATAATTTACTGAAGATAGGATTATTAGATACGTTCTCTGAGAAAGCGACATTTGGACCAACACTGGAAAGGTATGTGAGAGTAAGCCATGAGACAGGTGAGAGAAGGGCTTTTTATAGAAGGAACAAGTAGTACAAACATCCTGGGGCAGGAACTCACCTGTGTCAAAGGAAAAGAAAGTTATCCAGGGTGGTTGGTGCAGATGAATGAGGGTGTGCCAGTCACAGTCTAGTGAGGAAAGTAAAAACCACTTAATGCATTTGAAATAAAGGAAATTAATGTGTAGAACTGATTGCATAGGTAGTAGGAGAGCTGAGAAGCCAGATGGGATGGTGAAGCAACCTGAAGATTAGAAGTGGCAAGAAGCCTCTAGCAGCTGCAAGCGGGAAGCCAAGGGGGTCTGCAGTGGTACCAGGGCCCAGGAAGGACCATGCCGCAGAAGTTGGACTTCCTGACAAGGGCAGGAACTGTGGAGGAGACACGTCAGAGAAATCAGGTGTGAACATTCCAACATCCTTTCCTTCTCTCTCTCAGGACCATCCGCTGGAAGATTCTGATAGAAGCCAGCCAAGGCAAGAGTGGAACAGGGAATGGGAATAAAGGGGGGTCTGCAGGCAAATAGGAGAGACAGGTGCAGGGTGGGGGCGGGTGAAGTTGAGAGAAAGTCAGATCAGGCTGAAGGAGGGTGGGATGGTGGCCTAAGTGTGAAGGGAAGCGTTGGAAGGTTTCTAGTCCCAGGAGAGAGTGATGTACAATTCTAAACATAGGAAGTTTGCTCTTGCCTACAAGCCTTCTGGGTCACATCTCCCTGAGGAGGTTGCTCTACCAGTTGGCCTAATTCCCATCCCAAATGCTGTAGTGATTTATCATAACAAGAGGCCAACTTCCCACCTACATGTTCTATATCTAAACTACTCAGAGAAAGAACTTACAGTTTCAAGACTGGTTAGGGACTTCAGTGACTGGCCATGTATTATAGTTATAGGCACAAACAGAGGATCGGAATTCAAATTCTATTCTGTCATCTACCAGCTGAGACCCTGGGCAAATCACTTAACCTCTCCATGCCTCTGTTTCCCAATCTGCAAAATGAGGTTAATAATACCTACTTGATGGGATGTGAGGATTAAGTGCATAACCTAGGTCATTACCTAACCCAGAGAAAATACTTAGCATGTGTTTCTTAACTCAGCTTTTGTGAAATGACTGCTCCAAGTGAGGCCACTGGTATTTCTGACAAATCTTAAGGGACATGCTAAAAATTTCCTAAGCCCCCCAAGTCAGTGCTTCTTGAAGTGTGGTCCCAGGCCAGCAGAAGCAACAGTATTTAGGAACTTGTTAGAAATGTATATTATTGGGTGCCTGGGTGGCTCAGTGGGTTAAAGCCTCTGCTTTCGGCTTAGGTCATGATCTCAGGGTCCTGGGATCGAGGCTGGCAAATCAGGCTCTCTGCTCAGTATGGAGCCTACTTCCTCCTCTCTCTCTCTGCCTGTTTCTCTGCCTATCTGTTATCTTTCTCTCTCTCTGTCAAATAAATAAATAAAATCTTTAAAAAAAATGTATATTATTGGGCTCCACCTCAGAACTACTGAATTCGGAGGTGGGGCCTTGGCAATCTGGCTTTACAAGCCTCCTAGGAGATTCGAATGCACAGTTGCTGTGCTACATGGTAACTTCTCATGAAGCTGAGTAGCCTGAAAAACACATCTTAACTGCTCTGATTTGATTTATTATACAAAGGCCTCCAGTGAACTACAGTTCAAAATGAGGAAAAAAGAAATTATTTATTGAAATGTGTTTTTCCATCCTTTAAAAAATTTCTATTATGCTATTCATACCCCATGTGAAGGTGATTTTTTAAGCGAAAAACGCTGTATGAAAGGATATATTCCTTATGGCAATATTCAATGTCTTCTAAAAAAAAAATCACGTGTGTGTGTGTGTGCGCACGCTGAAGCACTACATTTCTCCCATATCAGTGATAGGGTAGAATTGGTTTCCTTGTTTCCTTTTATTTTTGTGCTGGGCCTTTTTATCCCACACCATTCCCACCCACTCAAAGGATCAAGAACTCATGTCTTGGGCTGTTGGCGAAGCCCTTGTTCTCATGGGACAAGTTTCCAGCAGTGGAGGCAGGGGTCCTTCTACTGGTTGTACCACAGAAGACACGCAGGCAGCCTTAATCAGAAAGTGGACGTGGCTCCTTTGTAGGAGAGCAGAGGGAAGTCCCCAGCTTTCCTGTGGCTGCATCAGGCAGGACCTCCTCCCTGTTGGTGATACCTATCCCCTAAGCAAAGGCCCTTGGGCAGCCTCCCAGAGATGCCACACAATTCCCTTCTCTTTCTAATCATTTCCATGGCAAAAATTCTCCTGCAAGACTTCTCTTTTGAGTCTCAGAAGCCCAGTATGGAAATTAAAATGATTACTGAACATAATTTTTTTCTCTTTGCATTTATGATACATTTTTTCCCCTTCAAAGCCATGGGGAGGAAGAGTATCTTAGACTGACAGGATAAAAATTTGAAAGGGTAAGAAAAAAGAAGCATTTCCAAGATTATTATCTTAAGAAATCTTCCCACCGTACTGAGAAAACAACAAAAAAGGAAGCTAATCTGCAAAGTCCTGTTGATCACTCTTGAGTCTCAGTTGTCAAGACTTAGCTTTGAATCACAGTGGCTTTAATTCAAGTAGGTCTTCTGGTGGTAGCTATTCATACTCCCTTCTGTTGTTAAAGATTTTCACTCTTAGATTGTTTCCCTCAAGCATATTTGTGCCTGCTCTTGTAAACCAACCCAAATTCCTTTGGGAAGCAGAAAACAGTATAAATAATGCATGCAGTAACAAAAATCTGGTCTCAGGGCATTATGTCCTGAGGCAAAACTTTGCAAAGTTGCAAATAAACCTGGGCTCAAAATGCCCCCTCCCTCTTTCTTTCTTTCTTTCTTTCAGACTTATTTTTTAACTTTTTTTTTTGAGAGAAAGAAAGAGAGTGTGTGCCTTGGGGGAGGTGGCAGAGGGAGGAGAGAATCCTCAAGCAGACTCCCTACGAGCATGGAGCCTGATGCCGGACTCAATCCCACCACCCTGAGATCATGACCTGAGCTAAAATCAAGAGTCAGATGCTTAACTGACTGAGCCACACAGGTGCCCCAGAAGGCCTTTTCTTTAAATATAAATGATTTTATTTATTTAATAGAAGTGGTAAACTTTGAAATCAGATTTCAAAGGATCAGCCCAGCCCAACTACTTTTCAGTTGCATGACTTCAATTTCCAGAAGCTCAGTGCTCAGTTTCCTCATCAGTAAAATGGGAAGAGTAATGAAATCCCTCTGATAAGGTAGTTGTGCATTTAGATATTTTATATGTAAAGTGCTTGCCTTAGTGTCTGGAACTTAACAGACATTCGATTTAACAGATGACGTCAGCCATTGCTAGTATCATTATTAATCTTATCGTTGTTAGTTACTGGCAACTCTGTTCTAAAAAAGGACTGAAAAGAGCTTCAAAAATATATGCAATCCATAAAATATCATGAATAGAAGGAAGTGAAAAAGATTAGAACATGGGTGGTTGTGATATTCTAGATGGACCCATCTTTTGTTATTTTTTTCTGTATTTTTAATAATCTATCTTTGTCATTGGAATCAATTTTCAAATAATTTTAAAGTTCTTGAGTTATTAGGGGACTTACCTTTTGCTTCGTTTCCACAAACAGTTTAAATCAAGATTTTTCCAAATATCTGGAAGTAAATAGGCATTACTACACACATTCTAAAATGCATAGATGGGCACACACACACACACGCACACACACACACACACACACACACACACACAGTATAAATATTGCCATGTCCAGGGCACTCGAAGTCACAAGGTGCAGAATTAGAGTCTCTCTCACTCTTCTAGGGAGAAGGTTCTTATACTAACCTGCACGCTGATTTACATAAATGACCAGAAAACATCATATAAATGAAATTACTAGAGAGATTTTAAGAAATCCAGATTGCTGAGCCATATAGCCAAGCTACTGTACCAGACTCTCCACAGGGGAAGCTGTTGTTACAAGTTTTTTTTTCACCATCTGGCCTCCCCTGTTAGGATGAATAACAATGTTGACGCTAATAAAAAGGTGTGCTGATGATTATAAGAGGAGGTTTTTCAATAATTCAATTACAGGGAAGCAGGAAGAAGAATCCCATTAGAACTTGGTGTCAGAGAAGTGATTGTGGTCAACAAGGAAATTAACAAGGAAACTGAGAAGAGCTGCTAAAGATAAGACTGGAATGAGAGTGGATTGCCTTATGCCTACATCAGCACAGAGCAAAAAAAGCTTCCCTTAGAGATCTTTTTCTCCAGCGAAACATTGTCATTCACGTAATTTCAGGGGGAAAAAAACAAACTTCGCGTTGAATGCAGCCCCTCTGTACGTAAAGTTGATAAGGAGAGATATTTAGCTGATTTGGTCATTCTGAGTAACTGTTGTGTGAATTCTGGTGAATTCTTCTCCTAAATTGGCTTCCTATACATTCATCTAAACTTCACCCACACTCTCTCCTCCAAAAGCAAATTTACAGTTGATTTGAAATAGATTTGAACCCCTGTCTCTCAAAAATTCTTCAACTCTAAATTAAAAATAAAGGAATGGGGAAGAAATTGATTTCACCAGCATGAAATCACCATACACTTCTGCCTGCTGATGAGAACCTGCTCTATTCCGGTAGCTTCACAAACTGCTGTTTTAAAGAAGTGACAGAATTCTGCAGGATATTTCTCTTCTGTAATAGTATTTTTTATTATCTTAAAAAAATGTAATAACTGCAGGCACTAAAAGAGGCTGTTTAGACTAACAAATCATATCATTTTATTGCATTTTAATCTAAAGTTATGGCCTCTCCTTTAGTCATCCTTGAAGCAATTAACATCTACAACTTTAAAAACATTTCTGCAATTTGCTTTTGTACTTGTTCTTGGAAATTGATTCTGTATTTGTGTTGCTGTGAGGCAAAGGATCTAGGCTGAAGTCCCCATGTGTTCATATTCAGTATCTCTGCCCATGGCACCTTTCACTTCTGGTATATCGATTCTATTATTTTATAAAGGTTATTTTGATGTCTTTTCTTTAGACTAAAAGTACTCAAGAGGAAGTAATTTTAAATATAAAAGAGCAAACTGGTGATAATATTGGAAATTTCACAGAGTTCAGTCTGTCCGGCGCTGTTCTTACTAATTTTATCAATAGGTGATATTGAAAGCTTGCTAATTGCAAATCACTTCCTAAATATTTTAAGTGCATTATTTCCCTTATTCCTCCCTGAAACCCTTCCATGGAGGTGATAATATTGGCCCATTTTACAGATGAGGACAGTGAGGTACAGCTCTATGAAATCACCTGCTCAAAGCCACGTAGGTAATAGCTATAGAGTGGGGACTTGAACCCAAGTCTGATGATTCTAGACCTGACCTTATTTAACACCACTCAATTCTACCTTGAGGATTTACCATCATTGTGCAATATTTTTAGTTTTACAAAGTATAAATCTATAACAGCTAGAATTATGTCTTCCAAGCACATTAGGTCCTAATCCCTGGGGCCTGCAAATGGGACCTGATTTGGAGAAAAGGTCTTTGCAGATGTAATTAGGTAAAGGATTTTGAGATCAGATCAGCCAAAGGGCCCTAAATGCAGTTCTGTGTATTCTTATAAGAGGAGCGATGTGGCCACAAGCCAAGGAACGTTAGGATCCTTAGCGTACTAATAGTCAAGGAACTATGTGTTACTTCACTGATAATTACAGTCTACTGCGAACAGAAGAAAGAAGGTGCCTTGGTGATATCCTTAATCTTTTCAATTGACTTATTTTTTTTTCAAGTCGACTCCCTGTTCTCCGAGTTCTGTTCATTATTTTGAAACAAAATGAAAGTCTACATATTGAAGAGTAAAAATAAAGGACAGGTCTACTAGAAAGCAGATCAGAGGAAGAATATTAAAACTCATGTGTCTCTGTTATTCATTCACAGCTATGTCTTTCTTGTTTTCACTCCTGTTTAAAGCACATCTGATCAGCAAATGCCGGCAGCTTGTTCCTTTGGATGTACTTAGAGTTGCTGTCCCTTTCTTGACTATGCCTCGGTGTTTCAGGTGGCCCTGTGCTTGAGAAGCAGACCAGCTTTCCTGTTCCCTCGGCACTTCCTCCAGCTGTGACGATTTCCCATAGGGAGTCATCCTCACAGCCTCTAATAATGTCCTGTTGAGAAATGCATTCCCCAAAGTTTCACTTCTTGCTCTTCTGAATTCTTGCTCCTTCTTTCCCCTTTCCTGGGGAATAACCTAGGATATACCAAGAAGCAGGGTCTCCCAATGTTACTGATCCTCTCTTTTTCCTCTTCCAGCCTCCCAAGCTTACTGTCAACTGTTATGCTTCTTTATGTAAGAACAATTCTGCATCAATTAATTATTTTAATCTCATTTCAGATTCAGATTACTTCATGAAATAACTTGTATTTATAGAAATCTTGAGTAGCATCACAAACTATGTTCTAAAAGAGACTGAAAACTTTAAAAAATATTTAAATAAAAAATTTAATATGGGTTTAAAAACAGCAAAATTATTTTGTCACTAGTTGCATTACTTGCATATTTTTTTCCTGAACTTGGTCTTGTTCTTGCCCTTTTCTATCTATTGTCAAATTTCTATTCTCAGTTTTTTCCTCAGTATAGAAAAAGACAAAGTAGCTTCTTAATATATCAGCTCTTTCTAGTCCCCTGATAAGTATAAATGAACTGAGGTCATCAGTTGTGATGAGTTGAATTATGTCCCTCCATCAAAAGAAAAGACGTATGTTGGAATCCTAATCTCTATCTCAGAATGAGAATTTACTTGAGAATATGATCTTTATAGAGGCAATCAAGTTAAAATGAGTACCTTAGGGGTGGGCTGTAATCCAATATGGCTAAAGTCCTTATAAAAAGGGAAAATGTAGACACAGAGACACAAAGTGATGACAATGTGAAGCTATTCAAGGAGAAGTCAGCCATGTGACACTAATGACGCATCTACAAACCTAGAAATATCAAGGATTGCCAGCAAGCACAAGAAGCTGGAAGAAGCAAGGAAGGTTTTGCCTCTATGGCCCTCAGAGGGAGCACAGACCTGCCAGCACCCTGATTTTGGATGTCTAGACTGCAGAACTGCAAGGCAATAAATTTCTCTTGCTTTCAGCCACCCAGCTTTTGGTGAAAAACTAATACATAAATAAAGAAAGAAAAGCAACCAACTAAAGATAGAAGTATAATCAATTTTAATTAATTTTAATTTAATTTTTAAGAATAGCAGGCTATGTTAAATGTCACCATTGAAAGGGATCATCTGGAGAAGTGTGAGTCATGATAAGTAGAGAAAATCAGAAAAAATAATTGAGCAAGTCATTTACTTCAGTCCACAATAGCTGCCTATTATCCATGATGTCTTGCAATTAGTCACTCTATTTAAAAATCGTTCACTGATCTCAGAATTTTGCCTTTTTTTAGGAGCTCACAGGCATCCCTTGGACTCAGCTATACTTCATTACCTTGGTGAGGCCTTCCTTTCCTTATCCTTGAGAAAATTGATCCTTCCATCCTGTCTGACCCCATGGTTCACTTACAAAGTTCTATATGTCAGCATTTACAATTATTAGTATTTCAGTATTTACAATTATTTCTTTTTGTTTCTTGCTTTTCTACTATTCCGTTGATTTCTAAAGTCAGCTTCATTGGCACAGAGTAGCAATTCAGTTCACATTTTTGAACGACAGAATTAACAGAGCCAAGCAGATGTCAAGGGACTCACACAAGGGCACAGTATCAGGCTTTTATTGTCACTACAACAAACTACAATAAATACAGGGGCTTCAATCAACACAAATTTATTGTTTCATAATTGTAGAGGGCAGAAGTCCAAAAGGAGTCCCACTGGGTTCATGTCAAGGTGTTGGCAGGGTTGATTCCTTCTGGAGAATTGGGGGGTTGGGGGAAGATTTTCTTTGCTTGCCTTGTGCAGCTTGTAGTGACTTTCTGCTTTCCCTTGGCTGGTTTCCCCTCCCTCTGTCATTAAAGCAAGCAGTACAGCACTTTTTTTCAATTTCTCTCTGACTTTTGCCATTATATCTGCTCCGTGACTCTGGCCTTCCCACTTTCCTCTTATAGGGACCTTTGTGATTACACCAGACTTACTTGGATTATCCAAGATAATCTCCCCATCTCAAGATCTTTACCCTAATCATGTCTGCAAAGTCTTTTGCTGTATAAGATAACATATTTGCAGGTTCCAGGGATTATGACACAGACATCTTTGGGGGCCATTATTGGTCTACCATTAGCACACAACTCCTTCTGGGAAATCTCTGTGGTTTTACCTGTACTGACAATAAATACCCTGAGGACTGCTACATATGCTCCTTTAGGCCAAGTTTATCCTCACAAATCTTCAGACTTCTATAGCCAAATGTTTGTTGTCTATTTTTTTCTTAAATACCCCACAGATACCATAAACTCTGGATCTCCCAGACTGAATTTATCAACTCTGCTTGTCACTTCCATCTCCTGTTGGCCATTGGCTCATCAGTGGCCACAGCAGTCACCACGCTTGAAACCTTGGGATGTTATTTAATTCCTCCTTTTCATTTAACCCTGCTTTCATCAATGACCATGTTTTGCTGATTTCATTTCTTAACTGTTCCATAAATCTCTTTCTCCTTCTTTACTCCTTGTGCTATGTTCCCATTTATGTCGTATTAGTTCAAACCTGAAGAAGTCCTCACCCTGGCCACCTGCTTTTAAATCCATTCTTCTATCTGTAACAGAAGATTTATTTATTAAAATTTAATATAATATTTAATTTAATTTATTTAATTTATTTGGACTTCTGACCTCTAGAAGTATAGCTGGGTGACCTGGAGTAGTGGGCTTAAATAAGGTCTGGTATTAGGGTATGGAGAAAGAGGACTATTATAAACCTTAAAAACATGAAAATGGTAGAACTGAGCAAAGTTTTGATCTAGAACAAGGAGAAGGGTCAAGGAAGAAGTGCAGACACACAGCTTGCCACATCTTTCTGGGGGACCAGAAACCATCTAAAGTTGATGAATCCACTAAAGAGCAAGGAACTTATTTTTGAAGTCGCAACATAAGAAAATAAAGACATAAGACATACACATTGGGCGCCTGGGTGGCTCAGTGGGTTAAGCCTCTGCCTTTGGCTCAGGTCATGATCTCAGGGTCCTGGAATAGAGGCCTGCATTGGGCTCTCTGCTCAGCAGGGAGCCTGCTTCCTCCTCTCTCTCTGCCTACTTTGTGATCTCTCTCTGTCAAATAAATAAATAAAATCTTTTAAAAAAAAAGACATACACATTACTGATAAACATTAAGCAGAAGATCAGGAAATTGGAGGTAATATCATCAAGCTAAATTTCTCTTATTTATTCTAAGAGGTCAATGGATACTACTTAGAATTGATAAAGAAATGGAAATATAATAAGCATAATCCTTTGTGTTATGTAGAAAAGATGAGAAGAATAAAAATAGTCAACTTATCTGAGGAGATGGCTATGGGTGGGGGGGACAGGGAGAGGAAGGACATATTTTGATTTATGTCTGTCTGCTCTTTGAATGTTTTATTTTCAAGTATACCTATTACAATAATAGTATGTGAAACAGGGATGCCTGGGTGGCTCAGTTGGTTAAGCAACTGCCTTCGGCTCAGGTCATGATCCCGGAGACCCAGGATCGAGTCCCACATCAGGCTCTCTGCTCAGCAGGAAGCCTGCTTCTCCCTCTCTCGCTTCCCCTGCTTGTGTTCTCTCTCTGGCTGTGTTTCTCTCTGTCAAATAAATAAAATCTTAAAAAAAAAATAGTATGTGAAACATCAACTCTTTTTATGTATAGAGTCAGAATATTTTGATGACAAAGAACAGAAGATAAGTCTAGGTGGCTTCTGCAATTTACCCCAGGATAATCCTAAGACTATCCAGGAAGTCTGGAGTATGTTGAGGGTGCCAAGGCTCTGCTCCATTTCTCTGTGGTGAATTGGACCTGCCCTCTCCGACGCGTGGGCATCCTCAGATCCACCGCCAGTTTGCCTATCATGTCAGTCGGGAACGCTGCTGATGTCTTGCTCAGATCACACTTGTCCCCAAGCTGCTGTGAGAATTGCATTTGGCCAAATAGAAAGCACATTGTCTGGGAGGTCATGCCCCTTCATTTCAGGGCAGGGTAAGAGAAAGGGGCAACCAGCAGCTAAGGACTGACTGACAAGGGAGAACAAAATATCAGCCTTTTGCCTCAAGGTAGAACCAACATCAGGTGCAATTTTTGTTTCAGGTTTTCCTGTAGGACCAGGCTGAAGCCATTGACCCAGTGAAAACACTTTTTTTTCTTAGCTTTTCTCCTACATTTTATTCTGCTTCTCTCATTACCACTCTCCAGAGAGCATGCTCTCAGTGACTACCTTTCATAAAGATTTACATCGAATTCTTTACCAATTCTTTAGGGAACTCAGACCAAGGTAAAATGTCTGCAGCCCCACCCCCCACCCCATGTTCCCAGCTTCCCCTCCTGCCTCATTTGCTTCACATATCATGCCTTGCCTAGACCAACCAATGGTGAGGGAAATACGACCTTAGACTATGCATCTGAGATGGAATAATTTGGGGGAATCAATCCTTCAAACCACTACAGATATGAGTGGATGTGATCAGCTCTGTAGGAGGATTTAATTTTTCCCATGGTTTACTTGGCATGGGGCGCTGGTAGGTAAATTTCTGTGTTATTTCCACCACCCTGAATCCAAAATTTCAGGGAAATGGAATGAGGACACTTTAACTTATTTAACTGAATAAGCTCTGGGTAATTTAGAGAAATAGTATTTTTTCCAACTCGTCTAATTCTCAGGCAACTCCAAAGCCCTAAGTCTCTAAAGTAATTTTTAAAATTTTAATGAAAGAACACTACTTTTTTGGGAGATGACTCTACAAAATAATAATGCCGCATTTCATGATTTCCACTGCACAATGACACATAGTTAAATTGATAGAGAAAATTTCATTTCTTTGCAAAGCACAATATACTAGGAAATGCTGTAAGATTTAACAACCAGTCTCGTCCTGAAACCATAAGGTCAGGACAAAGTAAAAATCAAAGCAACTCAATCTATTATAAACAAAACTCATGTGGAACGAGTTTTTCCAGACATCCAGGACATCATCAGGAGAACTAAAACTTAGCAGCTGCTTCAATTTGTGGAAAAGTTAGAAAATTGGAGCAAATGGAGTGACCATATGGGGTAGCTTCTTCCCTCATGTTCATTTACCTACTTCTCCCCATAGTCCAAGTTCTACCCTTGGGATATAATTCTACAATTTCTGGCTTTTTTCTCATTGTAGAAAAAAACATACAGTGAAATGGGGGAAAAAAAATGAGTTGACCTGAGGACATAGTATTTATTATGTAAAACAACAAAATATGTAGTCTTTACTTGTTTGCTTTTGATTTTCCAGCTCTTAAAATGGAGTGTTTTGCTTTACTGTTTCCTCAGGAGAAAACATGAAGCAAGTGAGAAGTAAAACAAACTTTTTACAAGGAGGGAGCAATTAAATCAAAGGACTATCTAGTGCTCCATTATTTTAGAAAGAGGAAAAAAAACTGTGTATAAAATTTAGGGCCCATGAATATGATGGTGATGAGTAAGGATACTTTTCTAACATAAGAGGTCTACACAATGAGGCAAAGGCATATTATCTTGCAGGAGTCTAGAAATTTGAGACTCTTTGTTGCTTTATTACTTGCTCACTGTGTGACCTTGGGCAAATCACTTGTCTAGTTTGAACTTCCCTCATCTGAAATATTAGGAAATAATAATATAATAATAATAACTGTCAGTTATGACATGGTGACATTTATTAAGCACTGATATGACAAGCACCATGTGACATACTTATACATATTTAATCCTATTTTTTTCTCAAAAACTCTGATATAGGTGTTCAAATTCTAATTTTATAGAATTGGTCTATCTATTAAGAGGCTTTGGTATCAAGTTTCATAGGAAAATTAATCCAACTGACTTTTACAATAAGGGTTGATTATTTCCCATAATAAGAAGTCTCAAGCTCTGTAATGCACTAACTCGAGGCTATCTCCAGGGGGTCTTCCCTCATCGGTCCTTGCCATGTGGACTTTGATTGTACTAGCTTGACCCTTTCTGCCCACAAGATGGTTAGTGCATTTCTAAAAATCACATCCTTCTACAGTGATGGGCACTGGCAAGAGTAGTGGTTTCAAGGGCAAGGAAAGTGTCCTCATAATTCTAGGTTGAACTCCTTTATGTATTATTGGCTAGAAATGGGTAACATTTCCATCTCTGAAACAATCTCCAGGAGAACCATGCAATTACCAGGATCTCTTAAGACCAAGGCTGCCAGAGGCTTGCCTCGGCTGAACTAGGGGTCCCTGAAGGAAGGACAGTGTCGCGGAACCAGAGAGCCCCAAAGATTCCATTCGATCACCTGCCAGGCATCTCTCCTTGCTGGCTTTTAGTATCTTTATTTATAGGCAACAATGACATGTCATCAAAAGGCAGATTTTTTTTTTTAAAGGCAGAATTTTTTTTATAGCAGATGACTTTTAGTGATAAGGTACTCTGATCAACAAGATAATTAAAAAGGCTTAGGTTAGGGGCACCTGGGTGGCTCAGTGGGTTGAGGCCTCTGCCTTCAGCTCAGGTCGTGATCTCAGGGTCCTGGGATAGAGGCCTGCATCAGGCTCTCTGCTCAGCAGGGACCCTGCTTCCTCCTCTCTCTCTCTGCCTGCCGCTCTGCCTACTTGTAATCACTCTCTCTATCAAATAAATAAATAAAATCTTAAAAAAAAAAAGGCTTAGGTTAGTAAGTTACATATAGAGTTTAAACTTTAAGATATAGGCTAGATTATTAGTAAACCAGCTAGTTGTCATCCTGTCTAGCACATTAACCATAATAGGGGGAATTGTTATTTATTTTGTAGAGGTAGGATTTAAGTTGTTTGCATAGGCATTTTCTTTATAACTGTGCATGTGAGCACCATGGGGGCCCTGCTCTAGCGAGGGCTCGTACAAATGGCAGTGTTTTTTAACTTCCTTGTTATTCTTTGACCATTGATTCTCCATTCTCATTGCAGACACCAATATAAGGGAATGTGGTGTTTGTGTAGCAAGGATACTCATGGAATGTAGGCCTCGGAGAGGGAACCACCATTTGTCATTAGTTAATATGTAGTAACTTATGTTCTGCCCTTGTTTGTGCCTCATCTTTAGATAAAACCCTTTTCCTTGGGTGAAACTGATTCCTAGCCCAAGGGCCTTTAACGGTCTTATAATCTTTCCTACGGATCTGCATGTCTTAAAGGGAAGGTGCTGGGAGAAACTTCTTCAGTGATTTGATCTGAAGTCTCTATAGCTGGGCTAAAGGGATGGTCTTTGTGCGGTGTCAGTAAAGAACTCTTGGTTTGGTTTGGAGCACCCTGAGGTCCTGTAAAGAACAATGTGCTTTACTTTTAGGATAAAGACCAATTAGTAAAAAAGAAGGACACACCAGTTCTGCACCATCGGCAGGAGCGAGGCTCAGACCGCCCTTTCCTCGCTGGGACCACGTCAGGCCTCGTGGGGTTATTTTCCGACTGCAGGAGCTTTGCTCTCCTGCTGCCTTCTCACTGAGACTTATGGAGGTCAGTGAAACCGGTGAGGCAGGAGCCTTGCTCGGACTGCCATCTTCCCCACGGCGACCATCAGCTTGCCAGACCTGGGCAGGTCCCAACAAGGCAGAAGTTCAGCCACTCCTAAAGAACATAGCTTGAAAACAGTTGACAAAAATAAGAGTAGGGACATGGTTAGGGATGAACATTCTGATTCATGAGAAAACAGGGCTAAATACCCAAGTGCTTTGCCCAAATTCAGAGCTACTGAAGGCAGAGCCAGGACTTGCATCTAGGTCTGTGTGACAACACATGTGGTCATTGAAATCTTTCCTTGTAAACTGTTGTATCTTGTTGGCAGATATGTAATTCTACAGAAAACCTGAGTGATTTGCAATGTACATTTTGGAAGGCTCTTCCTTCACACAAGAAATGCAGGTGAAGTGAATCGTGTTTGTTCCATCTTCTTGGGCTCTTGGTCTTCTCCACCCAACCCCCAGTTCGACACTGGAAAGAATGGGCAGGATTATTGTCCATATTTCCCTTCCCCTCAGCCTTTTTGTGATTGAGGGGTATAGCAAACTTCAACGAGCATGATGTTATCACCTCTAATTTGTGATAGGAAACCAGAAGATGTTTAAATCACCTCCACAGCACATTTTATGTGAATCAAGACATAGCTGAACAACTTTAGGAACCTAAGAGGCAACCAATCATGTCCACAAAAGTGAATGATGCAATTATATGAAAAACAAGGTATTCATTCTCTGAACATGCTAAAGGGAAGATCAAGTCATAGATATGCTATAGAATAGAGAGGTTTGATGAATAATCATTGAAAAACAAAAGCACAAAATAGAGTAAATAAAGAATTGTTAACAAGTTGACAAGATCAAATGGACAGTTTCATCTTATAAACAGATGTGGGCCTGTGAAACAGATGTGGGTCGAATATATTTGTTTCCCCAAAAGTGGAAGAAAATGTGTTCTTCTGATTCTGTAGAGCATAAATTATCAACTACCTTGCCCATTTAACATTTCACATGACACTATAACTTCATCAAATGTCAATGAAGTCTGAGTTGGATATCTGCAAAGACAATATAAAATACAATGTTAAGGGATTAATATTTATATTAAGAAAATCAAGGAACCAAACAGATTGTGACAATTGAACCATTTTATTATTTGATTACATTACTTCTTGCTTTTCTCTTCATTTTTGTCTTATGGGTCATTATATTAAAAAACAAGTGAGTTTACATCTGAACTTAAAACAACTGTAAATGGGACGTTCTTTGCATGTTCAATATACCTGTCACCTATATATTTGAGTTCACTCTTTGTGATTGTAGGTCAGACTCACTGATATGAAGTTGGTATCTTAATTGAGTAAATTTCTCTTTCCTTTTTCAAAAGTGTTGCAGTTTCCTGCTCATTAGTAATTTGGGAGCATTGCTGAAAGTTATGCTTTTGAGAGTCCTTTCCCCTTCTACTTAGTTCATATCCCTATAGGGAAATACCTTTGCTTTTTACACTTCTCCTACCGGGGATGCTTTTTTTTAAATCATAGATGATTAATCATATAAACATGACTGGTGTCCCTAATGGGATATGGTGTTCAATTATCACCTGATTTGCTCTGTTTCACTTGTCCTTTCATAATTTAGTCTTTTGCAACTGAGAATTACTTAATGTTTGGTTTTGTCACTTTTGTTAATCTGTTACTTTTTCCTTAATTACCTTGCATACTAGCATATACGATTATAGGAGGATGAGAGACAAAGAGGATTTAGCCTCTTAGGACTTTGACAGATGTCTTTGATTTGTTTCAAAATTCTTTCCCCTGTTTTATATATTGTAAAACACAGAGCCAGCTTCTTGGCCATCCCTTGTCTGTGATGTTCTTCATCAAAATAAGGAGTAAAAAGCTTATCATTCTAAAATGTTTGTTTAAGAAGCATTGTAGTATTTTAAGTAGACCCTTTGTGGTAGATCCAGTGTCGGGATACTGAGAAGATCGATAAATTTGTCTTGGTTCTATGTTGCTAACACAGACCCGCAAATAGACTATGCTATTCTCAAATTCCATTCAGGGAAATGATGGAATGCAAAACTTCATCTCTATTAGTTTAATAAAAAATTTATGGTAAAGAATAGTTAAGGGCGCCTGGGTGGCTCAGCTGTTAAGCATCTGCCTTCAGCTCAGGTCATGATCCCAGAGACCCGGGATCAAGCCCCGTATCAGGCTCCCTGTTCGTGGGAAGCCTGCTTCTCCCTCTCTCACTTCCCCCTGCTTGTGTTCCCTCTTTCTCTATGTTTCTCTCTGTCAAATAAATAAATAAATCTTTTAAAAGAAAAAAAATAGTTTTAATATTTTGCAATTAGTGAGCATTTACTTTCTTTATCCGTTCTACATCTATTTATTTATTTACCACTTCTGCATCTGCAAAGAATTTGAAATTGTTTAACATAAGAGTACATATTCATAGGAAAAATAAAAATAAAGCCAGAAAGACCAGACTCCATACAGGGATAAGGGGTTTCAGATTTAGTTAGATGTTGAAGAAATCACATGAACAACTGGGTGAAACTGAATTATTCTCAGATGGAGTCAACAAACCTAGAGCCAAATAGTTACATTTTGGTCCATATTTTAATAGCAGATGACCCTGTTTTTCCAACACACTGAGAAAATGGAAGCAATCAGAAGAGAAGTTCCCTGTCCTCCCTGTAATGGTTGATTACATCTGAACCCATAATCTCTGTTTTCCTTCTTATTACCATAGGCATTCAGGCCCTGCTTGCCTCTGACGGTGATCACTCCACCTTTGCACAAGCTTCCATGAGTTTCTTTCATCTAGTGAAGGGCTTTGCTCCTGCAATTATCATTTGTCCTTGTATTTTTTATTTGCCGCTTACAATTCGATAATCCTATTGCCTACAAATACTGTGTAGTAGCTCCTATTAAACACACATGCAAACACACACACACACATTGACCCCATTTTCCCCTTCTGTTGGACTCTGTTGTCCAATTGCTTGTTGCTTGTATAGCAAAAGTATTGAGAGTGCCATCTAGAATCTTTATAGCGCTTTGAGAAGACTAGTAAACCAACACTTTCTTTCCTGCTCCAGTTGAGATCCAGTTAAGAGAATAACAGAAGACTTAGAGAAATTGAGATTGCTGACCAAAAGAATATGGGAGAACATAGCTTAGGTCTTGTGGCCCATAGGTTGGCTAATATTCTCTACCTAATTGGACAGGCTGACATTCCATCACTGGCACAACTGGGTAAATGCAGCATTCCCCCCCCACACACACACATACACACTCACACACACACAGACAGGTCCCATTTACCTTAAGAGAGAAGAGCAAAATGTGTGGTCTGCAGGCAGAAAGATCCAGAGAGAGAGGGAGGAAGCGCACTACATTTTCTCAGTTCTCTCTCCCCAATTCAGCATCTTATCAGTTTTTACTCCTTCCCTGGTGAAAAGAGATGAGGTGGAGAGGGGCCAGGAATGATTCTTGTGGAGGTCTGCTCTTGGAGACATGAAGCAAGAAAAGAAGGCCATCTCCCTCTACCACCTGTACTTTCTTCCTACCTCCCATGAACTTCAAAGTGCAGCTGCATTAGCCCTTGGCTTATCCACTTCACAGCCCGGGTAGGTTTCCCTCACCTGCACCACTCCAACTGTACTGACTCTTAATTCTGGGTTATTTTCCATATGCTCCGTTACCTCCTTCTCCCTGCCCCATAGAAGAACTTGCTGGAACTCTTCCCTGCCTAGCAGACAGAAGGGAAACCAGGCTCCGGTTACCTCCAGTCTTCTCTGTGTTAAATACCATCCATCTGTTGCTTTACTGCAGTGGCCCCACATCAATATAGGCATTCACTGGTGACCTCAACAAGACGAGCACCCAGAGAGAAGCATAGAGAAAGCCTACTGGATTACATTCAAGACTGATAGGAGGAAGTGGACAATTGAAAACCCAAGCAGACTGAGGGGCTGCAGAACATCATATCCCCTTAGCAACACTGGCCATTAATGTGTATGTAGTCAGTATAATTAACCATTGCACTTTCTAACTTTAGGGCATTCTTATATTATGGTAGCAGGCAGTAGTCCAGCTAAGAGTAAAATGATGATTTGATTTCCCTTTTGTCCTTGTCCCTCTGAGTACATAATATCACAGGACCCTCATGGAGAAAACAAGGCAGCAGACCACGCAGTAGAAATCAGCTATTCTGGACCTTGTGAGTATCATAACATTTTGAAATCCCTTCACCTCTCACCCCTAAAAAAAAAAAGACACATATCCAGTTCCAATTTCTGGGATTCTTGTGCCCTATTTGAATATGCCAAAACATGACTTAGGTGAGTACTAAAAGAAGAAATAATTTTAGATTGCAAGTCTCTTTTATATCTTATATCGAGAGAGTAGAGGACCCAAATAAAGCCAGCTTGCAGGGGCAAGAAAGATACAAATGAACTCTGATTAAAAATGGCATAAAATAATTGCAGTCTTTCCTCTGATAAGTTATGGTTTAAGTGAAGAACCCCAAGCTGCAGCCTGAAATTAACCTGCTGCTTAAGCAACAAACTTTAATTTCAAAGTAGTAGTTCATTTATCCATGCATTGGAAATCAACACAATTTAGTAATTGAAAATAGTTGGCCCATTTTCACAAAAATCGATGTTTGTTAAAGTTCTTGGGAAAACACGCTGTGGAACTACCTGTGGCAGGAGGTTATATTTAGAAAAGAAAAGCCTTCGGGAGGAGGAGCCGATCATGTGTTCGCTCTCTCATTCAGGAGGTTTTGTTGCCTCTTAGATGCTGTTCTTAGCCTTTATAGTTTTTTCATGGGCTCACATACCCAGAACTATTGTCTTCATGCTACAAATCCAAGGCTAACAACAATGCTCTTTACATTTTTCTTTTGTTGTCAGGCCACTTAATTGGGTTATTAAGCTTCGAAAAATGAAATGAAATTAGGTGAAGGACTTTTTAGTAATCTGAGATCGTCAAGTTATTGATGACCAGACAAAGCTTTGGTAAATACTAGTGCAGAAGAAAGAAGTCCCTGTTATGAGATTTAGAGGGCAAGGGTAGGAAAACACAGCCTCTGCGTATGGAGATTGTGTGTGTTTGTTGTTGTTTCATCTATTGCTGTAGAACAAATTATCTAACAACTTAGCATCCTAAAGCACCCATTTTATTTTGTGGTCAGGAATTTCATGATCACGAATTCAGGAAGTGTGGAGCTGGCGGTTCTCAGATTCTCCTTTGAGGCCTCCAATGCTGCTGCAGTCAGACATTGGCATCTGAAGATTCATCAGCAGTGAATATCACAATGAGACTCACAGGGCTGTCAGTCGAGATGGTCACCCAAGCACTTGCACATAGCCTCTCTCCCTAAGGCCTGGGCTCCTTGCAGCATCGCTGCAGGGTCCCGAGAGGAGTGTCAAATGTGAAACCTCTGCACAGGCTGTGTTCTAAGATGCAAGGCAAGGGTGCCTTCTGATCTTCTGATCTAGCTGTGGACATTGCACAGTGTCACTTTCCCGGCATTCTATCCGTCACCCGGTCACCCAGGTTGCAAAGGGAAGGACATTAGACCCAACCTCTGGAAAGGAGGAATATCAAAGACTTATGCCCATATCAATCTACCAAAAGTTGGCTGACTAGCTACTTAAAATCCAGCCTCTTACAATGCTTAGAAGAATCTTTCTGAGGAAAGATAAAATAATAAGTAGAGATATTTGTTCTAGAGACTTTCACTTATCTGTTCCTCACAGGTTAAATAAATAGAGTTATTATTTTTCCCAGTCTTGTAGGAAAAACAATACTCCTTTTTCCCCCTATTACTCTGTACAGGTGTACACATTGTGAAATTCTTGCAAGGACTGAAGAGATGGTTTTATTTAAGAATGATTTTTCAGAAGAAAATTTTCCATCTGCTCCTTTAAACCAGGGATATGAATTTCTACCAGATGTATTGAATGTAAGTGTCATGTTATTTTTCTGAATTGTTCTAATACAAATATTTCTATTTTTTAAAGTGCAGTTTTGAAAGAACTCACTTTCATTGAAAAGAATCTGCCAGTAGAAAATGTCATTCATAAAACTCTGATGCAGTAATTGCTTATATAAAGGGGTCTATGTTTTTGTTTGCTATGGCCCGTGGATAAAAAGAAGGAAGCATATCACTTGAACAATATGTCTAGTTGGGACAGGTGTACTTAAGCAATTGTTTGTGATTTTTTTCTCCCTTTGAATTTTCCAGGAAAACTTTAAACTTTATCTTGATTTGTTTGGTTTGAGCTCATACAGTAGCATTTACCCCCACTCAAAGAAAAAAAAAATATTTGCTTCAAGCTGGGTGGAAAAGTCTATATATGATAGCTGTTTTCACCTCCAAGGTGAGGTTTAAATAAAGTTCAACAAATCAAACCCAACAAAAGAGAAGTTCATTGAAAACGTTTATTGTCATTACTCCTGGCCTGGTACTTCCCAAACATTAATGTGTGTAGGAATTAAATGGAAAAATGAATCTATGGTTTCTAATCAAGTAGGTCTTGAAGGGCTCTGAAGATTTTTGCATTTGCCAAAACTCCCAGGAAATGTCAATGCCCTTGGTTAACAGAACACATTTTGAGCAGTGAAGAAGTACAGTAACTTAGCATGATTAGATGGGACACGTTGGGAAAGAGTGCTAGCCAAGACTGCCCATCTGTGCTGTGGGCTTCCAAGAGTAATACATTTGTATTTAAAACTCTTCTTAAAAGTGGTGATTTTTAAAACTTTGGTCAATCTTTATCAATGGCAAAATATATGAAAATACATATGGAAACACTGTTATGTTTTGCTTTATTATGAGTTAAAACAAAAAATTATGGGAAATATAAAGCCTTCCTTCATACTTACAGTTAAGTATATGACAAAAAATATTCAACACATTAGGATAGCTGAGGAAAGACATCCATTTTTCTAGAGAGTAAAAACAAAACTGATTCCAATAAATGGTTTTGACTGATACTTCAAAAAATATTTAAAATGCTAATGTTAATTATAGTGGATTTTGCCAAATTTCTGGACCAATGATTATTGCTTTAAAGACATAAAGATTTTATATGCTTTTTCTTTAAAGTATGTATTTTATAATATGAAATATAAAATAAAGCACATTGAGAAAATCAAATCAAACAAACTAAAAATACCCAGAAAGCCATTGTTGATATTTTGGTATTTATTTTCATAATTTTTTAAAAATCAACATCTAGTTTTTAAAAATTCATTTTTTTTTACTTACTTTAGTTGATTTTTTACTTAATGTCTCATTCACATTCCATATTAAATATTTTCCTATGACATTTTTGGGGAATCTATAATGCTTTATATGTAGGTATTTCATAATTTATTCAATAAAATTATTTTTAAATTTTTTTAATAATTTATATTATTTTTTCAGTGTTAATAAACTTGTTTTTTAAAGTTGCAACACCATAATAGACATTCATAAATTCTCCTTTTTGCACATGTTTTCCATTTTTTTTCCAATGAAAAGCTTTTATTTACTAGTTCAAATGGCAAGCATGCTTCTAATGTCCTTGCATACATTAATGTCAATGAGGAATTGTCTTCCTGAAATGCACAAAACTTGATTCCCTCCAGCTCACTCACTACCCTTACCCTCTGCTAATTTACCATTTGACAAGTGAGACTTCTCAAACTGGCAAAGTTAAAATCCATTCCCATGCACAGTTAATAGGAGAGCGTATCAGAGCAATATTTCTGGAAAAAATTTTTAGCAGAAAGCCTTGAGAGTGCCCATACACTTTGACTTATTTCTGAGAATTTATCCTAGAGCAACAACTCAAAATGTGAACAACTATACGTGAGAGTTTCTCCATTTATGTTTTTAATAGCAAGATTTTGTAAACATACTGATTGTCTCAAAATGTAAAAGAAGTATGTAGATTATGACATATGTATTAAAATGATTAAGCAAGGACTAAAAACGTGTTTACAGAGAGTATAAAACATGCAAACAGAAATGCTGGATGGAAGGAAATATGCCAGATCGTCAAAGAGTGGCAACCTGTGTGATGAAATTCATATTGCATACCTCAAGGAATTGCTGTTTACACGTCACCTACAAGCTAAGTATTTCACCCTCCACCCCAGAGTTGTGTGGTAACACTGGTGAGATTATTGAATTTTTCATTCTCCTTGACTAGAAGGCACATGTTCCCTTCCTGCTGGTTAATGTGAGGGGACACCCCAAAGGGAATTTTCATGAGGAAGATACAAGAAAACTAATAGCCAAACAAGAGATGTGTACTGAATGCCCAAAACTGAAGAGCTGACCATAAGTCCCAGACGTGTTCTGCCAGCTTCTGGGAAACAAAATCTGAAATCAGAGAAACAGAGTTATGCTGTGGCATTGCTTCCCTGTGTATTAATACTAAAAATAATTAATACTGTAAAATAAAGGAACAAATTTGATATTCTAGACCACATGATCAGCGAGGGAGATCTTAATCTCTATTTAAGATCAAATGTCACTTGATAGTGGAAAACATAGTTTGATCCATTCAGGGTTAGTGGATTTTGTCTCAGTTGTGTCTGGCATGAATTCAGTAAAATCAGGGGCTCCTTTGATCCCTCCTGCCACTCTTCTCCCTGGAAGACCCCTAAGCTCCAGCCCCTGCATTGTCCTACCATCCATGGGGAGAGTGCTCTGGAGTCAGAGCATTGGCATGCATCCCTGCTGGCTTCCCCCACCGGTCTCCGTGCACATGCAGCCAGAACTGCCGTCCTCTCTCTGTCTCCAGGCTGAGTTAAGTCCACCTTGTCAGTCAATGTCAACAACAGCATCTGCCATACAATAGGCACCCTGTAAATACTCATTAAGTAAATGAATTAGCACCATTTTGGCAAGGAAGTGGGTGAAAAGGTAGTTAAGGGACAGGAAGACATGGCAAGGAGGCTCAGGTACCCCTCAGACTTTACCTTCTAAAAGAATAATCATCTACATTGGCTCACTATGTGCCAAGCACTGTGGGAAGCTTTAAATGTATAATCCGGCTTCATTTCTAACTGAACTCTGATCTGGAATCAGCAGGATGTTCCATTCTACCTGCTTGAAATGGGCCGATTGACATGGAAAGCAAAAGACTTATTATGGGGCGCCTGGGTGGCTCAGTTGGTTAAGCGACTGCCTTCAGCTCAGGTCATGATCCTGGAGTCAGGGGACTGAGCCCTGCATTAGTCTCCCTGCTCGGCGGGAATCTTGCTTCTCCCTCTCTCATTCCCCCTGCTTGTGTTCCCTCTCTAGCTGTGCTTCTCTCTGCCAAATACATAAATAAAATTAAAAAAAGACATTATGCTCCCAGAAATCTCCTTTTTCAAAGTATCCTTTAAAAAAATTAACTTTCCCTCAGGTTTATGTATGCATTAGTAAGCTCTCTATAAACACTTCCTTTTGAAAGAATCAAGGAAAATGTCTATAACCTTTATAACCCTGTTTCATTCCAGAGGCTGCATGAAAACTTATATATACGAAATACTTCACAAGCTCTCCACCTGAGTAGTCACACAAAAAGTACAAGTAATTGGTTCCAGTTAATCTCTCAACAAAAGCTTACATGTTTAACTTTTCCCCATTGTTCTTAAAGAGGAGCAGGAGAAAGCAAAGGCACTCACTAGCATGGCACCAGGGTTCCCTTACCACAGAGAATTTTCTAAAGGCTATGCTCTCCTACTTTGCTTCCAGAAGAGCACCCATTATAATCCTTATCTGTACATTTCTAGCATGACTAGCAAGTTAATCATTCCCCAGAAGTTTACTCTCACAACTCTGAAGTTATATAGTAAGTTTAACGACAGTGACTTGATCTCATATTTGGATGGAAAAGACGATACCGCACTTTGCATTCAGAATCATTCCTCCTCCCTCAACTATCTACAGCTTCACAGAAACAAAGGACTTTCCATTGCAACTCTGAACTTTAGCTGCTATAACATACTTAATTATAGATTGAATTGTTTCTTACTTGAAAATATTAAACCTATTATTTACTTCAGAAATCACGATAGCTAAAAGTCCTTGATTTTTAAAATGAATTATACAACCATAGGGGCCATAATGTGGATCACACATTTAACATACACAAGGCCTTATTTTTGAACAAGATTGTAAATAAAGAGTACATTTAATTAACATTTAACTGTTATAAAGTTCTTAACAAGGGTGCTTTCAAAAGCATTTGGATTACTTAATGATATTGGAACAGATTAATAGAAATGCCAGAGTAAGATTTCCTTTGTTGAAAATCTAATTAAATTTTCCCTGAGGGGGGAAAATGTGATATGACTTTTTTTTTTTAATTCTCTGCCTTCCTTGAATCTCAAATTTCAATTTTAAATACTTTTTTTCAGTGCATTAGGACAGCATTTGGAGAGGATCCAGGGATTAACGGTCCGTGTGTGGTTTCAATGCGCGGCCATCAAGCGGTGGTGTGATTTTTAGAGCCAAGGGAGTAGATGCTGGGGTTCAGAGGGTTGTGCCTCCAGACCTGAGAAGTCAGCTTTTATGGATAAAGCCTCTGTCAAAACTTCAAGACATTCAGTCTCCGTGAAATATTTCTCCTGAGAGTTTATCTTGACCAACCCCAGTGACCTCTCAGTTTAAAGTCTCATTGAGCTCTGATGACTTGATGTGGGGTGTGTCTGTGGACTCATTCTAAGCCCAAAGTCTGGTGTGTGTTTCCACTGTAGACACAGGAGACAATGACAATGAAAAAGGCAAATAATGTCTTCATTTACTAAGAAAATAATTCAGACTGTACAGAGCACCCCCCAGAAGTGTCTCTGACAACACTCTGGGACCACTGGTTTATAGAGAACGTATAAATGGAGGAATAGTGTTTCCTCTGGTCCTTTACCTAGCTATCAGTCATCTTTTTTACAACGTGCTAGAAGGGAAAGATGAAGAGAAAGTGAAGAAGGACTTCCCTGTACTATGGGAAAAAAATGTACCATGACCTTTTTCTACCAACTCTGAAAAAGAAAGGAGTTTCTATTTCATTTATACTTGTAGGAGAAATGAAAGTGTCTGCCTTCATTTTCTTTCAGACCAGAAGTTCCTTGAGTAAACGAACATGAGATTGATTTAACAAGCAAGGAACACTTAGAAGCAGCTTTCAGCCTCTGTTACATGCCTTAGAAGAGAGTTACAAAATTTACCAAGAAAAACAATTCTCAAGAGAGAAGAGGTTTTTGGTTTTCCTATTGGGAATTCAGTCACAAATTAACCGTGACCACTCTGGAAAGAAATAATAGTAGCAAGAGGGTCAACCTTGCCATAAGTTTTGTGCTACCAATACTAATCCTACCACCACTAATCATAATAGTTATGCACAGTTTAGACGTAACTCACTGTTTCATCCTTTCTAGATTCCCACCCAGGCAGTAGTGTTCCATATGGTAAGAAAAGTCTATAAGTTGATGGGTGCCTGGGTGGGTCAGTGGGTTAAGGCCTCTGCCTTTGGCTCAGGTCATGATCTCAGGGTCCTGGGATCAAGGCTTTCTGCTCAGCGGGGAGCCTGCTTCCTCTTCTCTCTCTCTGCCTGCCTCTCTGCCTACTTGTGATCTCTCTCTCTCTCTGTCAAACAAATAAATAAAAACTTTAAAAAAAAAGAAAGAAAGAAAAGTTTACAAGTTGAATTTTATATAAGGCAAATTGTTATCTCTACTAGGGTCCTGGAAAAGTAGAATCCCAGAGACACAGGATTGGGCATGACTTTTCATCCAGACTTTTCATTTTGCATATTGAATAATCAAAGTCTAGGAGGTTATGTGATTCACCACAGGTAGCACAATATCTAGTCGTTCAAAGAAAAAGAAA
This sequence comes from Spilogale gracilis, assembly GCA_004023965.1. Classification (NCBI taxonomy): domain Eukaryota; kingdom Metazoa; phylum Chordata; class Mammalia; order Carnivora; family Mephitidae; genus Spilogale; species Spilogale gracilis. The sequence continues at coordinate 52,079 of PITA01002211.1, forward strand.
AAGAACTAGAACACAGATCTCCAGACCTTAGCAGATGAACATTTTTATTACCTCCCTGCACTTAATTAACTATAATAATAGCTCACAGTTACAGATCCCTTACTTGATGCCATGGACTCTTCTGATTTGGTCTGCTCCATTTTTTTTAAAGATTTTTATGTATTTATTTGACAGAGAGAAACAGTTAGAGAAGGAACACAAGCAGGGGGAGTGAGAGAGGGAGAAGCAGGCTTCCCGCTGAGCAGGGACCTCCCCCCCCCCCCCCCCCATGCAGGGCTGGATTCCAGGACTCCAGGATCATGACCTGAGCTGAAGGCAGATGTTTAAGGACTGAGCCACCCAGGTGCCCCTGGTCTGCTCCATTAAAAAAAATAATTAATTTTGATTCTAAAACACTATTTTTTGTTTGTTTGTTAAAACTCTGCTGCCTATTTCTAACTTCTTGAGAGAAGGACTTACCTTACTGATTTTCAAATTTCTCATTTGCTGACATGTTCATTTAAGGCAATAAATTTTCTAATTTATATTGTTTTAGTTATATCCTGCAAATTTTTATATGTAGTACTTTATTTGTTGCTCATTTCCAAATATTTCATAATTTCTGCTGTGACTTTGTCTCTGATGAATTGATTATATAGCAGTGCACACATGTGTGCATGCACACATACTCTCCTCTGGTTAATTTTCAAGTACAGGTTTTGTGGGGAAAGGACTTGTTTGTTTTGTTTGTGTTTTTGTTTGTTTCCCACCTAAAGTCCATATTTTATGTCATCTTTTGGTGTTGTACATTCTATGGGTTTGGATAAACATGTAATGATCTAGATCCACCATTATAGTGTCACAGAATATTTTCACTGCCCCTCAATCCTCCGTGTTTCACCTATTCATCCTTCGCTCCCCACTAGTACCTGGCAACCACTGATCTTTTTTATTGTTTCCATAGTTTTGCCTTTTCTAGAATGCCATATAGTTGGATCACATAGTATTTAGCCCTTTCAGTTCAGGTTTTTTCACTTAGCAATGTTCATTTAAGCTGTCTTTTCATGGTTTTACAGCTCATTTCTTTTTAGCACTAAAATAATATTGCATTGTTTGGATGTACCACAGTTTATTTATCCATTTACCTAATGAATGACATTTTGGTTGCTTCAAAAGTTTGGTAACAATGAATAAAGTTGCAATAAACATTTGTATGCACGTAATATCTGTTTGGACATAATATCTCAGCTCCTATGGATATATAACAAAGAGCATGATGGTTGGATCATATGGTAAAAGTATATTTAGTTTTGTAAGAAACCACCAGACTCTCTTCTGAAGTGGCTATGTCATTTTTGCATTCTTCCTAGCAGTGAATGATAGTTTCTGTTGCTTCACTTCTTTGCTAGTGTTTAGTGTTCTCTATGTTTTGGATTTGGATGTGTAATGGTACCTCATTGTTTTAAACTGAAATTCCCTACTGACATATTTAATATGTACAGGATGTATAAACCTTACTAACCAGCCTCTATTTACCATTAGTTTCCCATATAGTCATCTTTTAAGAATTTGTCACTCCTGGAAACTCAAAGTCCCTTTCTTTTATTTTGTCGCTTCCCTTTATATTTATTCTTTCCTGTCAGTATGATTTAAAAGCCTCAAGCTGGGGTACCTGGGTGGCTCAGTCAGTTAAGTGGCCCAGTCTTGATTTTGGCTCAGGTCATGATTCTGGGGTCTGGGATAGGGCCCCTCATGGGGCTTTGTGTTCAGTGGGGAGTCTCCTTGAGGGTTCTCTCTCTCTCTTTCTCCCTCTTTCACATGCCTCCAACCCCTGCTTATGTTCCCATGTTCTCTCAGTAATTTTTTTTTTTAAGCCTCACAGCCTGGCAGTTTCTTTGCAGGATTTCTCTTCTCTGTGTAAAACTCCTTTGTGCTATGTTAAACTTATAGTATCAAATATATTTGTATGATTTTTCTCTTGTTAATCTGTCCACTGTCAGTTTGTTTCTAAGAACCACTGGGAGAACCCAAGAAGATAGAGGAGAATTTTCCTTCCCCATATGGATTCCCTCAAAAACATTCCATTTTAACATAGATGATGGTAATGTTGGGCAATAGCACAACTGTCAAGATTGTGGTAGAGACTCAGGTTTCTCTGCTAAGAGCTCTCAAGTCTCTATGAGGTGCTGAAACAAAATTCTCCATTGCTTTCTAATTATTTTTATTATCAAGCATGACATTGTCCTGAGTCTCCTCACCTGCACTAAGCGAGGAGGCGCTAGGGTTTCCATCTTTTCTGCCCATTTTTGAGATTTTTACTGCTGTTGGTATGATGACTAGCTCTCTGCTTATCTCTGATACCTTCCTCTAACAACCTTCATGAGACCAAAACATTCTCAAGTGGAATCTTCAATTCAATAGAAACTATAGTAATAATATGAGCAGTAATAAGGATGGTAACATGTTTAGGAACAGTGACCAGGTGAGCAAATATGAACTCTGGGATTACATACCAAGTCTATTTTTGTGCAGTTACTGAATTCCTTTTTTAAAAATATTTAATGTTATTAATCCAACCATCTGCATGATCACATTTAACCTGTATATCTTCAGGATCTTCTTTCCTAGGAAGTCTGTGTTCATCTGGCTTTCAAATGCCCCAGCTCTTGGTCCAGATTGTACCAAAATCTTCAACATATTTGGGAAACATGTTATTTCTGCTCTCCTATTCCCCTTGAGCTAAAAAAACAATATGTTCATTTCTCTATTTTTCCATAGTGTTTCCATCTTCTGTACACTCATTATCAAATGAACCCTCAGCCATAAATCTGGGTACTTACTAGTCAATCAAATCATAATTTTTGAAAAAAATAAAGTAAAGGGAAATTTAGTCACTTGGCATTTTCTATTGATGATGATTATTGACCCATGTTTGAACCAAAGGAAATCTGTCATATTAAATTTCTATCTATGGTCTTTTCCCCTACTCTCTATTTCTATAATATGAGTAAACCATCTAAGCAAAACACCAAGTCAATACCACATTGTAATTAGATGATGTTTTAAAAAATGAACAGTTTTATTCTCCACCTGGTTCTTGGCTATTACCTCTCAAGCTGTATTTGTCACTCTTGTATTTGTGGCTATCATGGAAAAAGAGGTATAGAATCTCACTCATTATTAAGGTTTTTTGCCCATTCCCAAATGGGCAGAAAGTTCTTTGGTTTCCTTCCCACTCCACACCCCATGGAATTATTCATGGTAGTTCAAAGTAAGTATCAATTCTGTAAGTCCAAATATTATCTTATTCAGAATTTCTTTGGTTTTTACCTTATGTAATACCTCTTATCCCCTGATGTCATCCTAAAAGTCATGCTTAACTTTATGTAAATTTTAGAAGAAATAAAAGTTTATCCATCCTCTCCCACCTTCCTTTCATCAGTCTGCCTTCCATTCCAGAATATTTATTCATTTTGCTCTGTTCAGCTCATCTACGAGTTCCTGCATCCCATTCTTGCTGATCTCTTTCAAGATATAACAGATGGTTATGGTTTAGAATAAGAGGCAAGATGTGATCTCTTAAGTCTCCAGTGGTCTTTCTGTTAATAGAGGGCTCCTGCCTTCCAAAAACCTTCATGTTAATAAAGAACTCACAATTTCTAAAGCAAGACTCAGAGAAAAGCAGCTTTTGGAGTTAAGTGATACACACTGGGTTCACATTTTAAGAAGTTCCTTATGTAATGGTAACTTATTCTGTTTATAAACAACAGTGCTTCCAAATGCTCATACATTTTCAACCTATGATAGAAAGAAGCCCAGCAATTTCCTCTCTTTCCATTTTATGTGAAATTTTTATATACAGACATGTAAATGCATGTATCTATATAAATGTGTATATGTAAAAATGCATATCACAGAAGGTGGTGCATAATTGGTGTATAAATATAGCATATAGGTATATATATATTTTTTCTTTGTATGTAACTTTCTGATGCAGAGTATTTCCATTATTTGACTGACAAATTATTTAAATTTATATCCAATAGACTTGTCCTCGTGAAACTTTTGTCAGAATAAAAATTCCATCTTGACTGATAAAATAAAGGTACCTTCAAAGCAATAGAGCTTAATATAATTATTGGTCATTACATCATCACAATTTTAATATACATTATAATCATTAATTTCCCGGTAAGTGTTAAACCTGCCTTGTGGTTGGAAATATCCTAAGTAACTTTAGTAGGGCTTATTTGGTGAGCCTAGCAGGAATTTCATACAAGAAGAGATTCACCTGGTAGATATATGAGATTAGTAGTACTTGAACATTGAGTTCCACTTTCCAAAAACAAATTAGGCATGAAAAACCAAATTTCTGAAAAAGTATAGGTGCATCTCTATTATCTATTTCATCACAGGTTGCCTTTGTCACATTTGAGTGGTTTAGAACAAATAAAATTTTGAAGACCTATTATCAATGAGGTGAACTACAGTAGGTAATAACTAAGTAAAGACAAACTATAAAAGACTTTTAATCATTAGAAACAAACAGAATTCCTGGAAGAGAGGTGGGTGGGGGGATATGGTAACAGGGTAATGGACATTAAGGAGTACATGTGCTGCAAAGAGCACTGGGTATTATATAAGACTGATGAATCATAGGCCTGTCCCTCTGAAACCAATAATACATTATATGTTAACTAATTGAATTTAAATTACAAAATATTTAAAAGTTCAAATAAAGGAAAAGAAGAAAAAGAAACTGAAGTTGACTTCATGCTTTTTTTTTTTTTAAAGATTTCATTTTTTATTTAGTTGGTAGAGAGAAACACAGCTAGAGAGGGAACACGAGCAGGGGGACTGAGAGAGGGAGAAACGGCTCAAATCCAGGACCTTGAGATCATGACCTGAGCCGATGGCAGGCCTTTAATGACCGAGCCACCCAGGCGCCCCTAACTTCATGTGTCTTGAAGTGTCCTGATATCTTTTTGGTGCAGTTTGATCCAATCCTCTCAAACTTTTATTTTTTTAAGATTTATTTATTTGAGAGATAGTGAGAGAGAGGGGAAGGGGCAAAGGCAGAAGGAGAAACAGACTCCCCGCTTAGCAGGAAGCCAGGCACCAAGCTCCATCCCAGGACCCTGGGATCATGACCTGAACAAAAGGCAGACCCTTAACTGACTGAGCCACCCAGGTGCCCCAGACTTCTCAAACTTTAAAAAAATCTGATAATTTAATCACATGCTCAGATCAGATATATAAAAAATGTGAATATGGAAATTACTAGTACTCAGATCAAATATGAGCCTTAGTTTGGATTTGACTTCTTGATACAATTGAAAATAGCATGATTTAAAGTATCCAAGATCCAGGTTACTACCCTGAGAATTCAGCTGTCTCCTAGGGGTCACATAATCCAAAGGAAATTTTTCTTCTAGGGGATTTGACTAATTAAGGGCAAGTCTCTCCTATATTGTGGAATGTTAGGGTGAAATCGGTGCATGTGGATTCCAAAGATTCTGTAGAAGACCTTCAAATTCTATTAAAGTTTGTAATCTCCATGGAAGCCTTATAAATATTTTCCACCAAATATGACTCTATATTCTTTCCCAGGGGATAAAAAGATAGATGATACCTTAAGAAAATGACTTAGACTAAAAAAGAGACGTCCATACATACTTTACCCTCAACACACACACACACACACACACACACACACACACACACACACACACACCTTCCAGCTTTCTAACATTCCAGTGCGGAAGGGTTGCAAATACCATGGAAACGGGATTCATATTCAAGGTGTCAGGGGTCTGAGACAGAGCTTGGCAAAATAGGCCCAATCTATAAGGACATTCACAGGTCTATTCAGATACTGTGGGCTTTTCATAAACCTGATTCTTCATTTTAAAGTATTGTTCTTTGTTCTCAAATTTTGTGCTTCCTATTTCTTTCAGTGTAAAATGTTCTTTCTTATGTGAGATGATGGACAGAGAAGATGTAGTATTTGTGTTTATGTTCTTCCTTGAAAAAAACAAAAACGAAAATTGGCAACCTTACCCTGACTATCTAATTTGCTTTTGGAAAATTACCACCTGGTAGAATGTGAAAGTCTGGAAATCAGTACCCAGCATGAAGTGCACACACTCCCTTCAATTCTTGTTAAATGAAAGAGAATTATAATTCTGGTTTTATAAGCCACTCCATAGACAATTTTATGTTATTGCTCTGGCCATTCAGAGAGGCTCCTTCTCTACCTTCTCTACAAAAATAAGCAAATAAACAAGCAAACACGAAGGAAGATAACCATAATATAATTGTATCTTTTTTCATGGAGTCCTTAAATTCTTGAAATGCTACTAAAATATACATATTTCTTTGTGTAATCCCATGTTCCCTATAAAATTAGTGATTTTTCTTGATATAAAAATTGCACAGAATTGCATAAACTTCTTTACTAATCTTGGAAAATGGTTATAAAATATTAATTTTTAAATAATATATTTGAAAATGTATTAACAAAAAATTCACAATTCAAAGAGAAAATTTCAAAAATCAATGAGAGCTTAGCTGAATAGAACCTAATGCACCATGATGGCAATGCGGATTCACCATAGGAAGAGAAATAAACAGTAACTTTCTCCATAGGATTTTTGAAGTATCCAAAGAGCCAACTTAATTTTCCACAGTATCCCTAGCTCCAGCAGTACCACTGCATAGTTAAATAATCAGCCTTCAATGCCTGTTTCCTTTTAAAGTGGGCAGTGCGTGTATACTTTATGTATCCTTTTATAAATACCAATTATGCTCATTTCGTTGATACAGTGCTTTTTAAGTGTTCTATACCCTTCATGAATATCTTATCTACTTTATCAACTGAAATAAAGATACTGGGAGTGAGTGAGGTGTTAAAATCTCCAATTAAAATTTTAGGCACTTTGAATTTTAATTTTATATAATTTTACTCTTTCTTAGTTCTGCCAGTTTTAGGTTCTGTTACTAGGCATATGATAAATAAACTTAAAATACTAAAGTAAGAGTTGGCTTTCCTGAAAGCTTCAGGATGGGAAAATAAGAAATTAAAGAATTCTGATAAAGGAAATTTGGCTTATCTGTCTCTGAGAATATATGACTTATTTTTTCATGTCGTACCAAGTTCTTTGTCTTATTTTGTTTTGTTTTTAACTTGATTTTGTTTCAAATCTGATTGCTCTCTAAGATTAGAAATTTAAATGTTTGCCTGAGAAAGATGCGATCCATACATAAGACAAATCATGTAGTCCTAGAATGTAAGACACCATAGAAGAAGTCAGATCCGCTTTCACAGAAAAGACTTCAAATATTTTGCAGTAAAACCAAACCTTTATGGTGGTATTGTTATTTGCCATAAATAACAAGGGCTGGAAGAGCCTAAATCAGCACTCATTTGGAAACATGTTGAGGAAGACGTTGGAAGTTTCCAAAACTGATTTGCTAGCCAAGCTGTGGGTGATTGGTAAGAGTCAGGCATCTTGAACAAGAGTTAAAAGGTTGTCTAGCAATTTTGAGCTTCCAGAAGGGAGAAGAAAGTGGAAAAATGGAGGGAGTAGGAGGTTTGGGGATGGTGGCGGCTGAAGCCCTGGACCCTGAAGGGCGGGCAGGACTGGCTAAGGGAAGAGGTAGACTATTTTCTTATTTGTTTGTTTGTTTTGCAAAGGAAGGATGTAGATGTAAGAAAGTGGGGACCTGATAAAGAAATGTAAGCAAGTTGTACAAAAGGAACTTGGCTTACCCTTAAAGCCGGATTGAGGCTAGACTTTAAAGGACCTCCCATGGCTCTTCCTCCTGGATAGTGGCTCCAAAAATGTTTCCCAAAGAACTGCAAATACTTAACCTTTCCTATTAATGCTCTCTGATATTCTTTTTTCTTTCTTTCTTTCCTTCTCTTTTTGTCTTTTTCTTTCTTCTTTTTCTTTCTTCTTTTTCCTTCTTTCTTCTTTAAGAGTCACATATTTGTTATGTTGAAAATATTCATGTATTTATTTGAGAGAGAGAACATGAGCAAAGAGAGGGTCAGGGAAGAGAATCCCCAGGCCAACTCCCCACTGAGCACGGAGCCTGAGGCGGGAGGCGGGACTCCATCCTAGGACTCTGAGGTCCTGACCTGAGCCAAAAGCAAAAGTGGGATGCTTAATAGACTGAGCCACACAGCCATCCCTCTGATATTTCCTATCCCATTTTAAACTTCATATTTCATTTATAAAGAATTCTGGAATGGCCCATCAATGGAATTACATTTATATATGTAATGATATACATATATAATGATAACAGATCAAGACCCACAGTCAGTACACACTGCCACTGCTCTGGTGAAATTCATGAATGCGTGTGAGCTGAAGAATAGAGTAGGGCTTCAGGAAATGGACTGGAAAGTTTGCACAGAGTAACTAGAAGGGAAGAGACAGGGAAATGTAGCTTGAGTGGTTGCTGTGGACACTGGGAAAAAATATTTGTTGAATTAATGAATATAAAGAGAGTAAGACCATTGCAAAACATGCTGAGAGAGAATTAGAGAATAATCTAAGAGTGATGAGGGAGAAATGAAGAAATGTATACAAGATGTACATGGAGGACCAAATAAGATTTTTTAAAAATCCATCAATGTATATGTATTTATGTATATGCAAATATTGAATTAGTTATAAATAAAATCAAAGAAGCTATGAAATAATTGCCTCAAAAACTTTTTGAAGTGTTACAAGCAAATCTAAGCTACTCAAAACAAGCTAACCAGTAATGCACTAGAAAAACTCATTCTACCTCAGGAGAAAAGGAAAGAAACATTTCTGTAGCATTTACTAAGAGCCAAGCATTAATATATGCAGTTTCTTGTTTAGTCCTCACAACCCTGTCAACCAAAGATTGATGTCCTTACAAATAATGAAACTGAGGCTCAGAGTTTAGTTTTTTTCCAAAGCTGAAGAGCCAGTCAGAGCAAAAACAGGCACCTAGACCCTGGTGTGTCTGATTCTAAAGCTTGGGCTTTATCGGTATATTCCAATTATGAAAAAATGTTACAACTATTTTCTGAGAGAATAAGGTGTATTTCATTTCAGTACACAGCGCCACTTTTCTTTATTTTTTAAAAAAGATTTTATTTATTTATTTGACAGAGAGAAACACAGATAGAGAGGGAACACAAGCAGGAGGTGAGGTGAGAGAGGCAGAAGCAAGCCTTTCGCTGAGCAGGGAGCCCGATGCGGAGCCCGATGCGGGGCTGGACCCCAGGACCCTGGGATCATATCCTGAGCTCAAGGCAAACACTTAACAACTCAGCCACCCAGGCGCCTCCACAGCACCATTTTTCAAACCGACGTGAGGGTTCAGACAACTGTTTATGATCTGCCCTTGACTATACAGAGGGGAAATAAGATTTACAATTAAATAACAGGTAATGATTTGAAAATATTTTTTTTTTAGTTTTAAAATTGCTGTGATATCTACAATTAGATGCAAGAGCTAAATATTCTAAAAACTTTAATTAAAAAACAGTAGGAAAACCGTCTTAGGAACAGATGGGAAACTGTTCATGCCTTTAATCATTCCCTCCAGCAACTGATTCAACACGGGGAACAAACATGTTATTTATCATATTAATACAAAATCCAACATGAGAGGGGCTAGAAATTTTACCCAGAGCTTGGATTTCAATGGAAAGGCAACAATGTTAAACTTGGACTAATAACTAAAGTAGGAATTTCAAGAAAAAAAAAAGAATAGTAAAAGGCAAACATTTAAGTAACAGCTCAAATTACTATTTTAATGTCAGTTTTCAAGTTGGATGCTTCAGGAACTGAGGAAATAGCGTGCTTTTTTTGTGAAATGAAAAACTTCACCTTTTGTTTTGTAAAGTGTCTTTATGTATCTAACTCCTGTATATAAACTTGTTTTCCTAAAGATCAAGTGGGCAGTTTGTGTTGTTTGGTTCTGCATTCAAAAGACAAACACTGCAAATAAACCTTTGGAGCAAACAAACAACTGGACAGTTCCTATGGACAGGCGCAGAGATATTTTGCTTTGATGTGGGGTATAGCCCCCACACGTGCAGGTGGTATATGGGCGCAGCCATTCTCTTCTGGTGCAGCTGTGGAGTTTAATGAACCCTCAAAAGCGATTTTCTTGGCATTCCAGAAGACACTGTTTTCTATCCTTTGGCTCCCACAGACTGAAATTAAACTTTGGAACCTCTAACTAAATGTATCACTAGTCATTGATTTAAATGGGGCGCCTGGGTTTCCCAGTGGGTTAAGTGTCTGACTTTTGATTTTGGCTTAGATCATGATCTTACGGTCGTGAGATCCAGCCCTCTGTTGGGCTCCAGGCTGAGCATGGAGACTGATTAAGATTCTCTCTCTTCCTCTGCCCCTACTGATAACTTTCCCCTTGCATGATCTTCCCCTCTCTCTCTTAAATAAATAAATAGACTATGAGGATGACAAAAAACACAAGTGCTCAGCAGTGATTTCTAGGTAACTACGCACCGTTAGAAATCTTTTCACAGATGGCATGTTTCCAAAGGATAAAGCTTTATTAGATATATTCCCCTTACTATAGAGGTTTTTAGAATCATTTGCTCTTCCAAATTTAGACAACTCTAAGGTGAGACATATCAAATGTATCAGGCCCCAGTTTTGTTGGTGATAAATCTCCCTCAGAGTTTCCATTGTTCCAATGTAGCCATGTCTACTATGTTGGGTGTGAGGAACTCATGGGATGGGAAGGTTTAAAAGTTAAGTAAAGTGAAAGGGTACCAACCTTTTAGCCAATCAGGACATACATATCAATTTCATATTAATCTTTTTTTTAAGATTTTATTTATTTATTTGACAGAAAGAGAGAGATCACAAGTAGGCAGAGAGGCAGGCAGAGAGAGAGAGGAAGAAGCAGGATCCCTGCTGAGCAGAGAGCCCGATGTGAGCCTCTATCCCAGATCCCAGGACCCAGGACCCTGAGATCATGACCTGAGCTGAAGGCAGAGGCTTTAACCCACTGAGCCACCCAGGCACCCAATTTCATACTAATCTTAAGAGACATTTATTCTAGTAGAATATCACTGTTTTGTGCATATAGTTTAAAAGAATCATAATTGATGTATCCACACCTTTGAAGGGAAATTCTTTGTATTTGTGACATACATAAATACACTATTATGTATTATTTATCATACATAAGTAGACATAATACAAATGCATATAATTTTTTCTATAACTCCATCTGAAGTTTAAGAAATCATTCATGGAAAATTTTTCTGGCCCTTGTTAAAGACAGTAAGAAAGATTTTATTCATTGACCATTGCAAGGGGGTTTTACAGCAGGGGAGTGAGTTGGGGCTCCATTCTGAACACAACAACAAAAGTGCAGATTTATAGCCAAGGAGCAGGGCTGAGGTCAGTGAATGGAAAATTTCTAAGATGAAACATCAGGGCCAAAGGCTAGACTGGCTCGAAGGATTCTTGCTGAAGGCAGGCCAGAGGCAGCAGATATCAAGGGTGAGGGTTGCAGAATTTGATCCATATGGAAGGAGCGGGGATTTTCCTTAAACACACCCAGCAGAGCAGGATTCTTACTAAAACTGGACTAAGGGGACTAAGGACAGAGCTCAAGTTCTGAGCCTCCAGGAGATGATTCAAAGGAGCCTGACTCGGGTTTGCTCAAGGTAGGAGTGTTTGTCAAAATACACTTTAAAATAATTACTTGGAAGGAAAAACTAACCAGAAAATAAGGTCATCAAATATTCACCTCTCAAAATGCAAAGATAGGAATTACTCTAATTGTTAGTAGTGCCACCACTAACAAAAATGACCCTATGCTTACTGGGTGTCAGGCCCTATACCAGATTGGGGACGATAGTACACCTAAGACACATTCTGTTCTTGCCAAGGTAGCCACACAATACAGCATTTGGAACTGGTAATTCGTAAATCAATGACAAAACGGCTGCCATTAGAGAAGATTTTCTGTAGATTTACTTAAAAGACAAACAGGAAGAAAAAGAATCCTCCTGCAATCAAGATCCCGGCTTTTCTCAGCCCCTCTCCAGGTCCCCACCACCACCGCCACCACCACCGAGGAGCCCCGGAACCTGCGCACTGTCCGGGCTCACCCGCCGGCAGGGGGCGGGCCATGGGTTTCCGTCCTCAGCGCGCGAATACAGGCGCTGCTCTTGCCGCAGCCTTCCCCCTCCCTCCTCTCTCCCCTCCGCACCCGCCCCGGCTACGCCCTGGATACGCTTCCTTAGCAACGGGTTGCCTTTGGCAACAGGAGGACGCGGGGCCCTCAGCTGGCTTTCCCGCGCGTTCCTACACCTGCTCACCAGAAGGCGCAGGCCAAACCATGTCGGAGATTCTGTGCCAGTGGCTCAACCAGGAGGTGAAGGTGTCCCAGACCGTGAGTGAGTGACACAGCCCGGGGAGAGCTGGCTAGGGGCGAGCCGGGCCCAGAGTCCCGGAGCGCGGCGTGCGGATGGAAGGTGGCGGGGAAGGCACCAGCCCCTGCGCAGTCCAGGAGCCTGAGGGGCCGGCAGCGCCCCAGGCCCCTGGTGGCCGAAGTCACCGCAGCTTCTCCCGTCCCCATCCTGTCGCTCCCGCGTTACCCATCATTATGGTGAACCCAACCACGCAGTTTCTGATCTGCTGCGCGATTCCAAGCAATCAGAGGGTTTAGGGAGGTACCGTTTGTTCCTATGGAGAGAATTTGCCGGACTCTATAATCTGGCCCTGACATTATTCCCTTCACATCTTTAAAAGCATGATAAGCTGGCAAGCCAATGAAATAGGAGGCCTTAGAGCCAGTTGGGCACTGCTAGATGTGTGTTCCCCTGGACAAGTTACAATACCTTCTCTGAGATAGATTTCGATCACACTCTCGGGAGGGGGAGTTAACGCAGAATGCGTTAACATTTCCCGACTGTGGCAGTTTTAGCTCAAAAATTACAAACAATAGCTATCCAACCACTCTTCACGCTTGGCTCTAGCTGACCTTATTCACTAACGTGATTTTATCCCAGCCATGAAGTTGCCGTCCAAAGTTTCCTGCTCCCACAACCACAGAGGCCATTGCACATGCTGGCGACTTCTATGGCAGCCGAGTAATTCCAGCAGAGCGGTATCCTCCAGTTCAGCTTCTTTCTGTTGTTTCTTAAGCATGTCTTTTTCCACCTGGTATGGTTTATGCTCAAGGCAAGAGGTTTTCAGCCCGAATCATTTCAGTCTGTTTTTGCAGAAGAACCCTTGCATAAGGCCAAGTTGCTACCAGAGGGGCAATAGTGCCAACCGAACTAAGGTCATCTGTGGAATTTGTTAGACCAGTAGTGTTTCTCAAGTGGCAAGCTATTCTTTATTAGCATTAGCCTTCTTATGCTGGACCACCTCCAGTTGCATTTCCCCAGGCAAAACCCCTAGATTCTTTCTTTGCCAAACCACACCCCACACACTCCCTGAGAACTGCAATATATTCTTCCACAGGATTCTAGAATCATTCCATTTTGTCACTGTTAATAACCTAAAATAGGATGCTGATCACAGCACAAAGTTTAGCACTTTTTTTAGTTCCCTTTTCCCCATAGGAGCCAAAGTGCAATATAATTTCCTTAAATTACATTCTTCCAAAGAAAAGCAGTTACAGATTACAGAGTTTAATTTGGCTCATTTACTTGATTAGTAAAAACCACACTTAACCTTTGGTTAAGTCCCCAAGACTCTGTTGCATATTGAAACACTTTTGAGAAAAGTAAATAAAATTAATAAGAAACACAACAACAGTAATATGCCATTGTAATTGTATTAGTTGTAATTATAATCATAATCCGTTTTGGGGATTTTGGTTTTGAGAGGAAGAGGAAGAGTTACTTCTTTCTGTAAAGATTACAAGACTGGAGACTTTTTAAGTAAGAATTTTAACAACATAAACTATGAATGGAAAATTCCTGATGTCTGCTTCTCTGAAGTTATTAGCAGAGATGGCCGCAATATTCTGTATCCCATTCGTTAGGAATATATATTTATTTCTTGATCCTAACTGCTAACCAGAGTCTAAAGAGACAGGCCCTGATGTAACCAGATTCCATATTGAAAAAGGCTTCTCAGATTATAGGAAACACACTCAAATGCGTTTGGAAACAAACAAGATAGAATTTGTGCACCTGAGGAAGCACACTGCCAGCTGTTGCTGAATTCAGGTTGTTAGATAAGACATTTTATGATGTATAGTCAAAAGCTCAGAATGGTTTAGAGAAACTGCCACAGAAGGACTATACATGGCAACAACCTCTGGAGAAAGTAATATAGCAATTTTCTCTATAAGGGTCATGTTAAGAGCAAGGATTTGCAAACCAGACTGCCTGGATTGAAATCACTTACCCACCACTTGCTCGTTGGTGACCTTGGGCAATTTATTTACCTAATAAATAAATTTAGTAAGTAGTAAGGATGAATAATGGCTCATCGAGTTGTGTCAAAGTCAAATGAGATAATAAGTGTAAAACATTTAGAATAATGCTTGGGACATAATAAATGCTAAATCTCACTTTTTAGAAGCTATCATACTGCAATAAAATTACCAGAATGTCAGAATATTTGAACAAGGATGTTTATTGCTACATGGATTGTAGGGACAAAATAAAAAAAAAGGGAAACAATCTGAATATCTTTCAATAGTGGCATACTGGGGTAAATGATGCTGTATTCATGCTATCGATTGTTAGATTGTTATGCAATTATTAGAAAGAATGAGCTAGTGCTGTAAATTTTCACCTATAAGATATTCATATATTTCTGTCAAGTAAAAAAATATATAGCTTATTGTGATGAGTATAATTCCATTTTGGTACCAACTAGGAAATACAGATACACAGACGCACAGGTGCACATCTGTCTGTTTATATCAGCACAGAGAACTATGTGGAGAGCCTTATTCCAGACCATTGATGTATACATGAATCTTCATATTGTCTCTTTTTGTAAGCATAGAGAGGAGTGTGGAAGCATATTAATTAGTCTATTGATATCGGTTATGCCGGGGAAAGGAGAAGATTGCTGGCTTTTCTTTATACATTGGCATTACTTGGTTTGTTGCTTGTATTGCCTTCATATTTTGAAAGGAAAATCCAACATTGCATTATAAATAGAAAACCAAAAACAATCAAACTTCATATGACCAATTAGGAGGAAAAGATGTTTACCATATTTTAATTGAAATTAGTAAGCGTCTTTTAATAAAGCATTAGGGAGGATTATATAAGAATTTTTTTCTTAAATGAGTTTTAGATTTCAAAAACAAAAAATAATAAATAAAAATATTATTAGACACTTAGGAACTTATACCAGACCCTATGCTAAGCCCTTTACATAGGTTTTTTGTTTGTTTGTTTGTCTTTGGATTCTAAAAGAAGGCCCTGAGAGGCATTGTCCCAGCTATAAAGGTGAATAAAGGAGTTGAGATACTTGGTTATTTGTTCAAGGTCACAAACCTAGTGGATCCTAGAGCTAGAATTTGAAGCTAGAATCTTTGACTTGTGCTCTTAGGACTATATTGTATATTGCAATTTACAGCGAGGGAATATATATTTTTAAAACCTCAACTCTCTCATGTATATTCATTTGAGCTCCTAAGGATCACTGTTCAGTTTGGAGTTATAAGAAGTACACAGTTATAAGAAGTACCCAGGCATGTTGTAACTTCACAAGGTATAACCTAACTCCTAGATGGGTAAATGGCAAAGGTGGATTTATTAGTGTTTTTGAGAAGTGGTTCAGTCCAGATGTTGCTTGCTAGGACAGAGAAAACAATGAGAATGCCAAGGGAGTACATTTACAGTGTCTTGATGAGGCTGGATAATGGTTCAGTCGTTGGCAGGGCAGCAAAAGCTGACTGATTTATGCATTATTCTGAAAGGTAGTAGAAGTCAATCTGGATAAAGCACACTATATTGAATTTCCTGTTTCCTGGACTACCTGAAGTAAAGAAAATCAATTCCAATGATCCTCAATGGAGGATTGTCTCCCTCCACTTAGTGAGCTTTCTGGGAGTCACCAGAGACCTGATTAGTCTCAACATATGAAGATTCAAAGCTTTGTTACCAAGCTAAGGATCTCCAGTGAGTTTAATTTAACTAGACTATTTCTCCTAGAGAATTATGCTGAGATGCATATGTTAATAAAATGTCTTGGAATACAAAAATTTGCTCAACACAAGATTATATCTGAAATTCAAGCAGTTGTTTTCAAGAAGTTGTTTCCATAATGAAAAAAAAAGTAATGAGATGTTATTAAAATATTTGCCGTAAAATTCTTTAGGAACTCTCAATTATTTTCAATAATAAGCATTGCTTCTGTTTCTCAAAACTGTTATGAGTTCACTATGTGAGGAAACTAGCAATGAAATATCATAACTGAACATTCTCCATAAATGAGAAGAAACATTTGAATTCTATGTACTGTACAGAGCAGATCTTTTATAAGCATGAGTATATATAAGATAGCTCATATTCTTCTGGATTCTAGGCATGGTTATATTGAAAATTGTAAACACCTTATTATGTATATTTTAATTGTTTCAATAATCTTAAACATTGTTATCAATAGTAGCAGAGGAATAAATAAAGAGGAATATGTAATAAAGAGGAAATTTAATAAAAAGGAAATTGGATTTGGGACAGTTAAGTTTCTCTATCAATTT
This sequence comes from Spilogale gracilis, assembly GCA_004023965.1. NCBI lineage: Eukaryota > Metazoa > Chordata > Mammalia > Carnivora > Mephitidae > Spilogale > Spilogale gracilis. Next base: position 68,774 of record PITA01002211.1, read on the forward strand.
TGTAGCATCTGAAATATAAATAATTAATTTTAGTTCCCAGTTTTATGCCCCAAGAAGTAAGAATAATAGCGGTTCTAGTTCCTGTTATGGAATGAATGAGTCATGGGGGTGAAAGGTACAGCATAGGGAAAACAGTCAATAGTATTTAACGGTGTTGTGTGGTGACAGATGGTAGCTGTACTTGGGGTGAATACAGGATAAGGTATAAAGTTGTCAAATCATTATGTTGTGCACCTGAAACTAATGTAACATTGTGTGTCAACTGTACTTCAATTGAAAATGGAAAAAAAATTCTCCATATTTGGAAGGATACGAAGTGATATTGGAAATGGAGTACACCTACCGCAGTGCCTAAAATCTATACTAGATCTAGATACTCAGTGAATATTATTTCAACTTTTCTTCTGTCTCTTACTTTAGGTTAATGCCTATTATCATGTCTGTCCTGTATTAGGTATTTAGTAACTAATTGCTCATTATGTGAGAGTGTACCAGTGAAACAAAAGTAAAGTATTATTTTAGACTGAACCTTATGGATTTGTTCATCTTGAGAAAGTCACCCTGGGTACTTTGATCCTCATTTTTGTGATTTCAGAAGCTCTGTTTTATTACTTTAGGCAATTTTTTAGAAATTGTTTCATACTAACCGAGATTACATCTTGATTTTATAAATCAGGGTACCTATTTATCCTGAGGAAAAAATCGCAAAATAACTTACACTGGCAGTTGTATGTGCTGCATCATTTTGATGGACTGATGCACTCAGGAGATCAAACTTATAAGTCCAATTTCTCATTCATAATCAGAAATGTTACGAAAAGAACTTTCAAATCAACTAATATTTCATGTGTTTTACTTCTCTGCTCTAGAGATATTTTATCTACATAGTTGTGATAGGTTTAATTAGATTAGAGTCAGATTCCCTTCACCTCCTCCTCTTCCATGAGTGCATGGGTAAACCATATTGTTCAATGATATTTTCCAGTGCTGCTACTACTACAAAAATTTCTAAAGTTACAATATGTGTAACTTCTTTCCTTACAACAAATCTCTATTCTGAATAAGGTTAATTAATATATCCCAAGATTATTGTCTACTTGATGTGGAAAAAATTTAAATAGATGAATTGTGAGCTTTAGGAAATAATCTATGCTCCTTGTTAATTTTGTTTTATAAGTGGGTTTCTATAGATGGTAACTTTATCCTTTTATGTTGATCTTAGTAGTTTTTTAGAGAGTCATATTTTCTATTTGTACCAAATTTTAGGGACATTGTTTATTTGGGCCCCCTTGTGCACTAATTATACTTTGTTGATTAGGTCTTACGTGAGGACCTTTCAATAGCATCAAATTTTATGTTGAGAAACACAACAGAAATGTTGAATTATCCTATTGAATATTTGTTTATATATAATATTTTATAAAGTATTGTGGTGATCTTTTATTGCCCTGTGACCTTACCATAGCCTAGACTCATAACTTTAGATAGGGAAAAGTATCTTAGACATCCTTTAATTCTTCTTTGACATATGAGGTAATTAAATCAGATGTGTTTAGGGATTTGTTTAGGGTTTTATAGCTAGGTGGTGGCAAATTATTAGTAGATTCTGGGTCTGCTCACTTTTACTTCATTCCTTGTTTAATCTGGTGTCATTAAACCATATTTTCCTCCCTCAAGTCCTTAGGAAATAAACTGTTTCTTATAATACAAGAGATTTTGGTATTTTCTGGCCAGCTCAGCAGCATTTTCCTTGAGGAAAATTTGACTTCCATTGCCTAGAAACTGAGACACCAGATACAATACCTGAAGGCTGTTGTGCAAATCAATGTCAAAATTTTTAAGATATGATGTCCCAAGAAAAGAATGCCACCCAGTGTTTTAACCATCAAGGAAAATTAGAACGATATGGAGATTTTATTTCAGATAATACATTTTGAGGATTCTGATAATGTCATCAAAGGAGAGGGTTGATCAGCTTGTTGTTATACTGGGGGAAATTAAATTGTCAGTGTCCTCCAGCCAGAGACCACAGGACACACACGTATAGTTGAACAAAGTTGGGTTTACTGACTAACAAGAGAAAACACATATCATGGGAAGCTGTGGGTCATTGAGTAAAGACGGTATTAGAAAGGACCTAAAGCATCTGGGTTTGTGTTAGGTGTTTTTTGAGGAGGGCTCAAGGAAGCAGCACTTTCCTCTGAATTGGACCATGCTAAGGAGCATAGGCAACTCCATGGGTATCTTAATAAGTCTTATCTAGAAAGTAGAGAGAATAAAGCAAGACAAAGCCATGATTAGGTAAAAAAAAAAAAAAAAAAAAAAAAGCAGCAAACACTCATACTGGCTACAGTAGGAGTGTTTTTGGTCATTTTTGAGTTTTGGACAATACTGTTTTGGTCTGAATACAGATATGATTACAAAGGATTTTGTTTTTGTCTTGATCTATCAGGGTCACAGCGTGGCCTTGTCTGGTGTTGGTATGCTATGAAATTGATTATGTCCAGCAGGAGAATGCCAAGGCCCAGCTGGGAAGGCCGGGCCAACTCCTAGGAACACCAAGGCCTGTGGGGCCAGGTCAATGCCAAGCTATCAGCATCTGCTTTGCTTTTTTCTCAAATGGAAGTAGATTTGTTTGGCTTTTCAAATGTGGTTGATAACACAGACTGGATCTTTGCTTTTCTAGAAAAGGAAGAGTGAAGACCACTAAGCATTGACGATACAAGTCTATAGACCCTTATTTACAATTCCAAAATTTGAGTATCTCTTTATTGATTGGGTGGCAAAATTAAACCAGAGATGCTGTCATGCTATGTTTGGTCTTTATTTCTCCCATCAGAAAGTTTTGCTATAGGAATCAACTGTATTTGATTACACGTGCTTCTGGTGGGAATGATATACCTTATCTGGACCCAAGAGGTGGGCCTATATATGACTTTAACGACAATGTCAAATATTTGCCCTCCAAGTATAGAATTATTTTTTATTTATTTAAAAAAATTTTTTTAAAGATTTTATTTATTTATTTGACAGAGAGAAACACAGCTAGAGAGAGAACACAAGCAGGGGGAGTGAGAGAGGGAGAAGCAGGCCTCCGGCCGAGTAGAGAGCCTAGTGCAGGGCTCCGGGACCATGACCTGAGCTGAAGGCAGATGCTTAACAACTGAGCCACCCAGGAGCCCCTAGAATTACTTTTTAAATAAGGATGTTTGTACTGTAGTCACTGAGCTTGGGGATTGTATAATTAATATGACCTGTTATCTTAAATTGGGAAACACTGAGAATAACAATAAAAATTGTCACTGAGCACTTAACTATATACCAGGTGTTATGCTAAGCATTTACATACAATATCTCCTTTCATTCTCAAACCAGTTCTTATGAGACCATAGAATGCACCATTCTTCCTCTTCTGAAGATAAGAAACAGAGACTTTTATAATTGCCTCAAATCCACCAGTTCGTAAATGAACAAGGAGTCAAACCCAGAGAATCTTTCTCCAGAACCTTTGCTTTCCTCCTTACCATTTTGGAATACAGAAGGCTCATCCCCTTTAGGAGCTTTTTCCAGCTGGCTCAGGGTCATTTCGGTGGGAAGCACACGGGTCATTTCATTTGTTGTACCCTGCCTCATATAGTGGTTCCAGAAAGGCCCACATCAAAGATTGTAGCAAAAGAAAACCATCATGATAGGGATCAGGCACGCAGCATGGAAAATTGGAGGCAGGGTTAAGTTGTTGCTGAATAACCTGGTCCCAGATATAAAAGACTTTAGAGCTCAGGATGAAGAATATCACGGAGCTCCCACAGTTTATTTCTCATATTATTTATTGATCTTGTCCTAGAGTCAAACCTGCCTCTTCTTTCCCACAGGACATTCCAGTTGTTAATGCAAATGAATTTATAGAGGTGGCCATCATGGAATTAGTCATGGGAGCCAGGAACATATACTGGGAAGAAAAATATAACAAATCAAAGGACAGAAATAAACTTTCCTTTTATTTTTTCTTTTTCTCCTTCTTGTTTCTTTCCCATACCCCTCCCCCTTTCTCTTACTTTCCCTCTCTCTGGCTTTCTCTTTGTCTTCTCATACTTTTTAATCTGTATATTCCTAGCTAATATGTTCTCTACATCAACTTCTTTCCTGTTTTATTTCCTGCAGGTAGTCATCTTTTCCTCTTCTTTATTTTTTTCTACGTGTTTTTCCATTTGCTCTCATTTGCTCTTCACTCACCCTTCTCTTTTCTGCTTATGTAGCACACAGTAATTCTGAAGTGTCCTATGCATACAAAGTTGCAGACAGATATTTTTGTACTTGTTTATTTGTAGGAAACTGACAATGAAATAATAAGTGTTTATTGTTCTTTGACCTTTATAGCCACAAATGCCTCTATTTTACTAGTATCAGAGTTGCCTTATTAATATGTTATGCATTTCAAAGGAAGTAGATTATGATTTTATTTTTCTGTGACCTTTGTGTAGCAAACCTTTTACTAAAGGCCCTTTGCCTACTACATTGAGTGTAACAGAATGGGATACATCTATTCTCGGTTATTCGTGGGCTAGACTTCAGGCATTCAGTCAAAGGAACAGCGGACAGTGCAAAATCGAGAGGGAGGGGATGGGAGAATGAAACTACCTGAAGGTGACAGACCAATGGCTTCTTTTTATTTATTTATTTATTTATTTATTTATTTATTTATTTATTTATTTGATTTTTTTTTGCCATTGTTCCAAGATTCAACTAGAATCTTGGACCAATGGCTTCTGAGTGTAAAACAATAGTTGTTAGACTATGAATAGATACCCACAGTCTGACAATGGCTCCTCAGAAAGCTAAGAGGAAAATATGGGTGGGCTAGGGAATAGAGAAGGGGGGAAAAAACAACCTGGAAAGAAGGAAGCAATGACCCAAGAGGTTCAGGAGGCAGCAGGAGCAGCCCAGGTGTCACAGTAAGGACAGTGATGGCAGCAAAGACCAGGTGACAGCACTGGGGGCCAGTAGTGTGAGGTCTCTGAGGTAAGGAGGAAACAACAATGACTCAGGAGGAGGAGATAGCACACCTCTGCCCTTTGGACGTGGAAGGAGCCATTTGAATTCCAGTGGCTTCAAATACTACTACTGTCTGATGCCAGGAGACATAGTCAATAGATTCTGATGCTGGATGGTTCTGGAGTTCACCTTAAGTACATAGAATCAATGGGCATAATTGACATCCTTTTTAACTACTTTATTATATATCTATTCAACCTAAGAATTAGAGTATTATTAGGAGTAAAAAATATTTTGAGAACAAATTTTAAGAGAACTTTGGGCAAAATTGTGGGCTGGTGTCAGATATGCAAGAATTTTATTCTTTTGAGAATGTGTAGAATGCTGAGTAAGGCCCCTGGGCAGTGGCCTTGTGGAGCAACTCACCACCCCAGCCCCTTGTGGAGTGACTCACCACTACCACCACCACCAACCCTCCCCCCTTCCCTTCCCCCCACCCTTTGCCCGCCCCCGCCAGGCAACCGCACACCAAGTACCATCTCTATGAATCAGAAAGAGATAGTATTGCTTCCTAATCAATTAGCCACCTTATTACTGCTAAAATAGATGAAAATGGGGGCGCCTGGGTGGCTCAGTTGGTTGAGTGACTGCCTTTGGCAGAGGTCATGATCCAGGAGTCCCTGGATCAAGCCCCATATCCTGCTCCCTACTCGGCTGGAAGCCTGCTTCTCTCTCTCTCACTCCCCCTGTTTGTGTTCCCTCTCTAGCTGTGTTTCTCTCTGTCAAGTAGATGAATAAAATCTTTAAAATTAATTAATTAATTAACTAGATGAAGATGGGCAATCTAGTATAAAAGAGCTTGCAGTACGTCAGTTATATATAGTATATGGACTGCTGTTGCCTGAAGGACCCTACTAGAAACATGTTAAAGGTTTTCGGAGGATTTTGGAATCATTTGAGAGATGATAGCTTTGTCCTATAATAGCATAATTTATTTTTGTATCAACTTTGCATATCATCCTTGAATAACATGTTACTTGATATCCTTCACTTTTTAAGAAAAATACAAGTGGTCCACCATCGAGGACATTTTTTATTTTATTTTTTTAAGATTTTATTTATTTGACACAGAGAGAGAGAGAGAGATCACAAGTAGGCAGAGAGAGAGGAGGAAGCAGACTCCCTGCTGAGCAGAGAGCCCAACTCGGGCCTCGATCCCAGGACCCTGAGATCATGACCTGAGCTGAAGGCAGAGACTTTAACCCTCTGAGTTACCCAGGTGCCCCAAGGACATTTTTTAAAAAGCAAATTTATTATATTTATTTTTTTAAGATTTTATATACTTATTTGACAAAGAGAAAGGTCACAAGTAGGCAGAGACAGAGGAGGAAGCAGGCTCCCTGCTGAGCAGAGAGCCTGACACAGGCCTCAATCCTAAAACCCAGAGATCATGACCTGAGCAGAAGGCAGAGGCTTTAACCCACTGAGCCACCCAGGCGCTCTAAAAAGCAAATTTATTTAACACAACTTTTCTTTTTCTACATCTATCATTATGGATGTGCTTATTCTGTAGCAGGCACAGTACGAAGCAATTCTCATACATTACCTCTAATCTTTATTTTTTTTTAAAGATTTTATTTATTTATTCGACGGAGAGAAACACAGTGAGAGAGGGAACACAAGCAGGGGCAATGAGAGAAGGAGAAGCAGGCTTCCGGCCAAAGCAGGAAGTCCTATGCGGGGCTCTATCCCGGGTCTCCAGGATCATGACCTGAGCTGAAAGCAGTCACTTAACCAACTGAGCCACCCAGGCGCCCCACCTCTAATCTTTAAAATAGCTCTTCAGGAGAGTTATAGATCCAGTTATCTCCATTGTAGAGATGAAGAGACGGGCACTCAGGGAGGTTAAGCAGCTTGCCAGAGGTTGCACAGCTAGTAAGGGGCAGAGTCAAGATTCCATTGCAGATGTCTCTGGCTCCAAACTCTGTTTCCCCTTGAGTTACCTCTGTCATTGCACAGGATAACAACCAGATCAGAGTAGCCTCTGGAACTACCAAGGAACAGCCTGAAATCAGTTCAGTAGGTTTTTTGTTTTGTTTTGTTTTGTTGTTTGTTTTTTTTTCTGAGAAGGTACAGATAGATGGTTTTTGTAAAATTTCCATTGTAAAAAGGTTAAAATTAAGTCTTAAAGTATAAGATTACACTTCATTTGGCTAGAATTTGCTATCATCCACAGATTGTACTGATAACTAAGGTATTAGAGTGTCATTTTGTAAAATAAATTGAAGGCTTGCCTTAGATCTAAGGTTGTTTAGAAAAATTTTATTGATTGTATTTTGCTTAATTTGGCTAAGAATTGTGTTTAAAATGTCATGTATCTTCAAGTATTGATTTATATTTTTTAAGGATCTTTATAAGACATCATCTGTTAAACTTTAGTCTTTTTATTTGATTATAAAAGATGTTTCTAGAAGTATTTTCATGGCATTTTGAGTTCAAGTTAAGTTATGGAGTTTCACTCTATGCATATATAATGAAAATAATTGTGCTCTATATGGAACATTTTAATTTACTTCTTTATCTTTATGTTTCAAAATTCAGGTCCCAAGTCATTTGCAAAGGCATTTTCCAGTGGTTATCTAATTGGAGAAATTCTGCACAAGTTTGAACTTCAGGGTGATTTTTCAGAATTTTCAGAAAGCAGGTTAGTGAGATAAATTCTTTTCTTAAAAGGATCAATTCCTTTGGCATTTGAATGGCTTTAGCTTCCAAAGTTGAAGGATAGTCAGCTACGATTTTATTAATTGGTTCTTCCTTCTTTTAAGGGAAATGAAGCAACTTATAGTATCCTGGCCAAAAAAAATAAAACAGAACAAAACAAATCTATAATATTTTTTGTTTGTAGCAACTATGTTGATATCTAATTCACAGACCGTGATTTACCAGTTTGAAACCTACAATTCAGTGGTTTTAGGCATATTTACATCTTGAGTGTATTCACAACCATCACCGCTAATCACCTGGCCTTGGTATTCACTTATCTATTTTCTGTCTCTATGGATTTGCCTATTTTACACACTCTTTATCAGTGGGATCTTACAAAATGTGTATTTTGTGATTGGCTCCTTCCCCTTAGGATAATGTTTTCAAGGTTTCTCCATATTGTAGCTTGTATCAGCACTTCTTAATTCCTATTTATTTGCTGAATAATTTTAATGGGCTATATCACATTTCATTTGTCAACTCATTATTTGGTGGACATGAGTTATTGGTTATTATGAACAGCGCTGCTATGAACATTGTGTTTTTACAAGGAAATGTTTTCATTCCTCTTGGCTGTATACCTAGGACTGAAATTGTTAGATTACATGATCTATGTTTACAATTTTGAGCAACACCTGAATTGTTTCCCAAAGTGCCCATTATCTATACAGTTATGCTAGTAATGTATGAAGGTTTCAGTTTTTCCACATCCTCATCAATAGTTGTTATGGTCTTTCTGAATGTAGTTGTCTAGTCAGTATTAAGCAGTAACTCTTTTGATTTTGATTTGCATTTCCCTAATTAGTAATGATGGTGAGCCTCTTTTCATGGGCTTATCAGTCATTTGTATAGCTTCACTGTTGAAATGTTATGCAATCTTTAAACTTTAGCTTTTTTAAAGATTTTATCTATTTATTTGACAGAAAGAAACACAGATAGAGAGGAAACACAAGCAGAGGGAGTGAGAGAGGAAGAAGCAGGCTTCCCATCAAGCAGGAAGCCTGATGCAGGCTTAATCTCCAGTCTCCGAGATCATGACCTGAGCTGAAGGCAGTCACTTAAACAATTGAGCCACCCAGGCGCCCCCAAACTTTACTTTTTAAAGCAGTTTCAGATTGACAGAAAAATTAAGAAGAAGGCACAAAGATTCCCTGTTTACCCCCTCCCCTGACACATTCATAGCCTCCTCCAGTATCCACTCCCCACCTAGAGTGGTGCATTTATTACAGCTGATGAATGTATAATGATACATGTTTACTCAAAGTAAATAGTTTATATTAGGGTTCATTCTTGGGGTTGTACATTCTATAGATTTGGATAAATGTAGAGTGACTTGTATCTACCATTATAGTATCATACACAGTATTTGCACTGCCCTAAATCCTCTGTGTTCTATCAGTCATTCTCCCTTACCCCAACCCTGGCAACTACTGAATTTTTTTTTTTTTTTACTATCTTCATAGTTTTGCCTCCTCCAGAATGTCATATAGTTGGAACTTATGGCTTCTTCCACTTAGAAATACATATTTAAATTTCTTCAATGTCTTCTCATGGCTTGGTAGCTTATTTATTTTTAGCATTGAATAGTAATTTCATTGTTTGGATGTACCACAGTGTATTTATCCATTCACTTGCTGAAGGATGTCTTGGTTGCTTCCAAGTTTTAGCAATTATAAATAAAGTTGCTGTAAACATCCATATGCAGGTTTTGTGTGGACATAAAATTTCAGCTCCTTCGGGTAAATAACAGGGGGCACAATTGTTGGATCATGTGGTAAAGGTATGTTTAGTTTTGTAGGAAACCACCGGAACTCTCTTCCAAAGTGCCTATACCATTTTGCATTCCTCCCAGCAATGCACGAGAGTTCTTGTTGCTTCACATCCTCACCAACATTTAGTGTTGTCAGTGTTTTGGCTTCTGGCCATTCTAATAGGAGTATAGTGATAGCTCATTGTTGTTTGAAATTACAGTTCTTGAAGGTTGCAGAGTATGTTTATGTGTGTATTCCTTGTACTTCAAGCATTGTCCCAGCTGACACACAATTATGCTTCTCTATTGAATAAATGAATGATGTCAGAAAGTTTAACTATTTAGAAAATTTAAAGCACCATTCTGACCAGATGATGTATGTAGTATTTCAGGGATACTAAATTGATGTCAGCAGGGCCCTAGAGTCCCTTTGTGTTAAATGGAAAAAGGGACCTCATCTGGATGGACACAACTGTGAAGACACAGGTCTCAGTAAACAGAGAGAACTTCGTGCTGAAGAGAGGAACCCCTTATTGTATGAAATAGCCTCTCATCAGGGACAAGGTGTGGCAAAGTGAGCACAGTATAGATTCACACCCTTGCCCCTCCTTTGGACAGGGGTGTGTCCTGAGTAATACCATGCGTAATAGCCCTGCTTTTACCCACTGCAAAGAGCTAACTTTCTATCCCACTGAGAGTCGCTGCATTCCTTCATGTGAGAAGAGGGACCTACTTGTTCTGACAAACAGATTCCATGCTTTTTTTTTTTCTTTTCCAGGGTCACATGGTCTTTTAAAGAAGGATCAGTAAATCCATGGATACGACCTTTGCAGTAGTATACTTTGTGGGGAAAAGGATCCTTCTTTGTCAACGCTCTTTTTTTAGGCAGATGGCTAATGCTAGGGCTCATGATTTGGGGATTTTGCCTAATATTTTTAGTTTCTTTAGTCTAAAATATAAATGTTGCTTGCAACTGAAGTTATTTGCCTTAGAGAATAATAGGATAAAAGAATAAAAGTAAAGGAGCATGGATGGGTAATCCTGGGGGAACAACTTCTACTTACCTTGTAAGATGTGTTCTTTCACCAGGTGATAAGGAGGAGAGAAGATAGGTAATCTTTGGGCAAATAAGAACTATAAGTATCAAATACTTAAAATAATTTAAATAATCCTAAGAATGGGAGCACCTATGTGACTCAGTCAGTTAAGTGTCTGACTCTTGATTTTGGCTCAGGTTTTGATCTCATGGTCATGGGATGCTGCCCCGCATTGGGCTCTGTGCTCAGTGGGGAGTCTGCTTGGGAGTCTCCCTCTCCCACTGCCCCTCCCCCACTGAGTGTGCATGCGTGCACACAGGGGCACACACTCTCTTTCTCTCTCTCAAATAAATAAATCTTTAAAAAGAATAAAATAATCCTAAGAATGTTTTATGTCTTAGAAAAATCACAAGAAAATATGATTTTTCCTTGAAGTCCTAGAATAGGAATAAACAAAAAAATAAAAACTAATCAGCTAAGAATTGTGGCAACCAAAATATGAGACATAATGAATATAATGCTAAAAATCGTCATGAGCAAATATGTCACATGAGTTACCATGAACTTATTAATTTGTTTTCTATGTTATATACTACAGATAGCCTTGCTTGCACATGAGAAAAATAAGACAGTGGATGAGATTTACCTCAAATGAGATTATTTGTTCTTGATTATTTTCTTCCACTTATTATGAACGAGAAAATCTTTCCATGCTCAAATTACCAGTGGCATGTTTTTGTCCAGTCAACAAAGAAAAGAAAAAAAGAAAAAGACAACCCCTTCTCTCTCCCCTTTCCCACTCACTAACCTCTGTGCAACAGACACACAAAATCTGGGAATTTGCTATAAGAAAAATGAGTCATCAAATGCTAAAAACAAATGAATACTGTATGCAAAGAAGGAGAAGACTTTACCCAGAATGTATTCCTTATTCCCTCAGAAGTCATCATTTACATCTGAGACTCTGTCTCTAGAGAAAACACATCCCCATGGTTTCTCCAGATATGAAAACAATGTTAATTGTCACGCTACACTGATCGGGCACCGGCTGTGACAAGAGTGGACTTCCACCAGTTTACATACCAGTTACGTTCTTACAGTTTTGCTCACTTGGAAATCTGGAATATATATTAAAAACCTCCAGAGAGAAGTACTGTTACACCTGGTACTTCAGCCTAGTCATAACAGCCATTTTAAAACCTAATGTGTGGCTGAGGCTTCATACTAACAGGTCCACACTGCATTCTTAGCACCATGTAAAAACAAGGAAGAGGAGAGGAAGGGTTCTCCATTCTTACTGGGTGCAGGGCTCAGTTCTGATAACATCTGGAAATGGATAGTGTTTACTTTTGTATTTTCCCTCCAGAATTTTGATGCCCCTCATCTCTGTAGCTGAAGGTTATGACCCAGGACAAAGCTATGACAAGTGGCTCTCTGGCCATCTGTCCAAATAGGTGTCGTGGCCAAGACACGGGGCTTTGAGGATAGGGAGGCTGTGAGAAAATACCTGTGATGGAAGAGCAAGACTGGTTGAGAGGTATCTCTTCAGGGAAGGCAGGCACAAGTCATGGATCTCACTTGCCTTTTAGAGTCATATTTTTCAAACATGATCTGCTTTATCTGCCTCATTTTAGGCAGATGTGTGTTATGTCAAACTATAAGGTCACTTGTTGGGGAACAAACTGCAAACCTGGACATAAGAAGACCTAAAAAATGTTTATTCTTGTTGTGAGATTTCCTGTAGCATTCATTATTTCTTCTCACGCCCTCTAAGACCTGTTTCTTTTTTATTAATTAAAATATTGTATTCTAAGTTTATTCATATAGTTTGATATGCCAGGTACACTTTACCAAATATTTCTGTTAAAATAATAACAGTAAACAGAGGAAATAGGACAGGAAATTACACCACATTACCCGGAAGAGGAATTTAAGTTGCATCACTATTTTTGTTGACATTGGCCTTCCCATGCTATTGACTCCTCATTCATATTTATTTATTTATTTAGATTTTATTTATTTGACAGAGAGAAACACAGCTAGAGAGGGAACATAAGCAGCGGGGGTTAGAGAGGGAGAAGTGGGGCTCCATCCCTGAACTCCAGGATCATGACCTGAGCCAAAGGCAGATGCTTAACAACTGAGCCCCCCAGGTGCTCCCTCATTCATATTTAGAAATCATTCCTAAAGTCCCTCAGGCCCACCTCCTTTTGCAAGATGGGTTTTAAATTTGCAGTGGATCAGCACTTTTAGGCTACATTTTAGGCTACAGATGTTCACAAACATCTGAAAATGGCATATGCATTTTGTGTCTGTGCCCAGGGTGTGTGGTTTTTTTTCCTGTGGAACAGGTTCCATGTCTTTCATCAGATTTTCAGTAGTATTTGTGGTACAAAACAAAAAACAAAACAGCAACCTCTTGAGAAACAGTATACTAGCAACAGTATATAAAGTTTAAGTGTGAAGCAATCTCTGTAAACTTCTAAAACTTAACTGAGATCCTGAAGATCATTGTATCTTCCCCAAATAATTTTATAGTCTAAAATGAAGTTACTGAACGAATAACCCTATTATCAGAAATTCTACCCAATATGTGCCAAACCCCTCTTTTCTAAGGTATCATTTTTGGGGAGGTGGACTTTCATTTATATTTGAGTATATTCAGTATATTTTTTCCATGAAAGAATGTCACTGAATGTTAGGAAGTTAAAATAAGGAGGAAATAGGCAATGGTTAAAATTGGTATTTGCTTCTTGTTGGAACATGGAAAGGGACAAGAATTGAAAATGCATCCAACATTATCCTCCTGCCACTGGATTCATAGGCTTATTAATAGCCCTCAATGACTTGAGACCTATATCCCGACACTGATCTCAATTTACCACCTCTTGTTTACTCATCCGTTTTTCCTGCTGTGAACCCCACAAGGGTAGGGACTGCATCCTATTCATCTTTGTAAGACTTTAATGAACATATTAGAATTTCATAGGTGACTCAAAATTAACCTAAAATTAGAAAATCTTTACTAATTCTTAGTGATATTAACTTTAAAGTGAAAATTACAAAAAAAGAAAATTACATAATTAGCGTGATTGCAGAGCTAATATTATTTAATGAAATATTTCTCATGAGGATCGTTGTTAATCAGTGCAACATTTAGGACAGTTTTCAGACTCCCATTTTAATGTTATTTAAAGCTATGGAAATTTAAATTACAATTTTGCCTTTCGAGTAAAATATTTTTCAAAACCATAGTTGTTTCTCCATTTAGGAGAAGGCACTTAGTTATCTGTTTTTGTTTTGACCTCTTGTAAAAATTCTAGCACATATTTAAACAGAAAAATGTATAAAATGAGTTTTAGTCTCACCATTCAAGAGAAATAAATGAGTGGAGTTCAGGGCAGTAGAAAATCTCAATGAATTTGCATGATTGAGTGGTTTTAGAGAGGAGTGATGTATTGAAAAGCACACAGGATAATTCATAATATTACATTGTGATAATGCCTCTGATATTTGTTTATTTCTAATTCAGTGCCAGCGTCTAATTGTGGAAACTGTTTTAATGCCTAGAGTTTCAAATGCCAAACTCAATAATTTTTCTCGCTTGGAGCCAACACTTCACCTCCTGGGTGTACAGTTTGATCAGAATGTGGCCCACAACATCATCACGGAAAAGCCTGGGGCGGCAACCAAACTTTTGTATCAGTTGTACATTGTTCTTCAGAAAAAGAAGAAAAGTGGACTGACTGGAGTGGAAATTCAATCCGTACAACCTCCGGCAAATATCAGACAGCAAAGCATGAAAAACGAGGCTTTTCGAGATGTAAGTACACAAAGAAACATAAGCGGATCACAATGTAAGACTCGGGAAAGAAAAATGACAGTGACATTGACTTTTCAAAGAAACCCCAGGGGGTAACTCTGTCCCTTATGTCTGTTCTTAGCCATCCTTGGACTTTGTTTTATATTAATATTTTCAATTCCTTTATCCATTTTTGATGTCTCCCTCTATCCTCTCCACATTACCAGTAATTTATCAAATTCTGTATGTTCCTAATTTGCAGTGTTTTTATGCCTTCCTCCTTTCTTTCCATTTCTGTCCCTGTCATGTCTGCTCAGATCCCTGAATGAACACTTCTAACATGTTAGCAACCTTCTAACATGTTTCCCAGGCTTCCAGATTTCCACCAGAGGTCAATCGACTGCTAGATGGATCTTTCCTAATTCCACTAGTACTAGTTTCTTTTGCATAGAAACTTCCATTTTATGTATATCCTATCTCCATCTTGGACTGACATTCAAGATTTTTTTTTTAAGATTTTATTTATTTATTTGACAGAGAGAGAGATCACAAGTAGGCAGAGAGGCAGGCAGAGGGAGAGGAGGAAGCAGGCTCCCTGCTGAGCAGAGAGCCTGATGCAGGCCTTGATCCTAGGACCCTGAGATCATGACCTGAACCAAAGGCAGAGGTTTTAACCCACTGAGCCACCCAGGTGCCCTCAAGATCTTAAAAAAAAAAAAAAAGAAAAAGAATTTATTTATTTGAGAGAGAGAGTGAGTGAGAGAGAGCATGAGAGAGGAGAAGGTCAGAGGGAGAAGGACACTCCCTGCGGAGCTGGGAGCCTGATGTGGGACTCCATCCTGGGACCCTAGGATCATGAACTGAGCTGAAAGCAGTTGCTTAACTAACTGAGCCACCCAAGCACCTGGACATTCAAGATCTTTCACTAAATGGTCTCAATCTGTCTTTCTCTGTTTCTTCATAGTCCTCAGCATAGTCTTTGTTTTTTCTTTCTTTTTTTTAAAAAAGATTTTATTTATTTATTTGTCAGAGAGAGAGCACAAGCAGAGGGAGAAGCAGGTTCCCTGTTGAGCAAGGAGACTGATGCGGGACTCCATCCCAGGACCCTGGGATCATGACCTGAACCAGAGGCAGACACTTAACCGATTGAGCCACCCAGGCATCTCAAGTCTTTGTTTTTTCTGCATTGATCCTCAATCTGTCCTTGAATAGTTCTTGTATATTTCCACTCTTCCCTCCCTTTCACCCAAGCCCACACTTTTCATCTCTCCTCTTCCTGCAAACTTTTCTCCATCTATTGCTGTGCAACCTTCTGAACACACATGGAACTCCTAGGGCACAGGTAGCTCTTGCTTTCTGGTGATAGCCTCCTGCTGCTCATCGTGTGGCTAACTTTCATGATATATCTGTCATACAGCCTACAAGATCTTTACTCCCTCAAATTCAAGGAATGTACCTGGTACAATGCTTTGAACATTGCAAATACTCATTGTGTTTTGATTAGTTGATAAAACTTTTTAGTTGACAGTTTTCTCCAGTTCCTGTGCTGTTTCCTTATGACAAATGATGTACATTAATTTTTCCAGGCATCTAGGATAATGGGGAGTGCTGTACTGATCCAATGCGTTAAATAGAAATGGAAATAATTAAATGTCTAAATTGAACTTCTGAAGACACAGTGACATAATAGATGTGAGGGCCATCTCCACTTTCAGATTTGTCTATTCTTAGCAGACATCCTTACGAGCCTGGTGGCAGAAGGAGCTCAGCACCCATGGAGAGCTGGAAATTAGATTAGGCATACAGCCGAAGAACTTGGTCTTACCTTCTGCCTCCTTCACTTGCAAAGCTGAGTAACTTTGGATCAATCCCTGGAACACTCTTAGCCTCCATTTTCCCAGGCGTTAAAACAAGATTGATTATCTCTACCTGCCTAAGAGTTAGGCATATATATATATATATATGCCTTACAGCACTTGTTCCTATTGACTGTTTTACACTTTACAAAAAATTTTCTCATATATTGTTTCCTAAATATGAGAAACTTTTTTGTAAAGTGTAAAACAGTCAACAGGAACAAATGCTGTAAGAGCTATGTAGTTGAGGCCAAGAAGAAACTGTTGTGTTTAATGTTAGCCATGGTGACCTTTCAGAGTCAATCATTCATTCGTTGAACATATATTTATTGGGCTCCTATTTTATGTCAGGGAATTGCATGACAATCAACACAAGAAAAGTCCTCACCCCCTAGAGTTTCCATTCTCAGGGGAGAAAAGTATTTCAGTGGAGTAGTATGGAATGTGGTGAGTTAAAGAGTAAATTGAGAGGAGGCAGGTGGGAGCATAGACTGCTCATTCAAGGAATGTGGAGGTAAGAGAGAAGAGAAGACATGAACAGTGGCTTCAGAAGAGAAGCTCATGAGAAACATGCAGTTATTTGTTTCCTTTATGGACATAGAAACTGGGACAACTGGCCGGTTGAGAAAAAGAACCAGTGACAGGAGATGACTGGTGTGAGGGCCAAGTGGAACAAGGTCCTCTGGGGAAGAAAGGAGGATGCAGCTGATGGCCCACATGGAGCAGGAGGTATCTTAGGAAAGAACTGGACGTACCTTTTTCTTTGAAATCAGATAGAGGAAAATGCAGGTGTCTTACATAATAGCAATAACTAAAATTTATTGATTGTACAGAATGAGGTGTAAAGCCCTGTTCCAGGTAGTATATATATATTATCTCCTTTGATCTTCACACCAGCCTTATAAGATACCTATCTTTTATTATTCCCATTTTATAGATGATGAAACTAAGATACAGAGGAGTTAAGTAACTTTCTCAACTTAATGCCCCTTATAGGTGGTAAAGTTGCAACAAACGTAGGTAGAGTGACTGACTCTAGAGGCACACACTTAACCATAGGCTATCTTATATCTCAATGGGTATTTCTTGGGTTGAGGGTGGGGATAATAATTAAGCCAAAGATATAGATATGTGCTGAAGTAGAGAAATAAGATGTTCAAGGACCTTATATTTTTGTTGCCTGTGTGAAGATGGAGGCCAGAGCATTTTTAAAGATGAGAAGAGTGGGAAGGTGAGTCTTAAAGTCAGTTCAAAGGTCCTTAAGAGATCTTAAGTGCCCATATCTGCTTAGGTGGTTTTGGTAGACAAGAACCAAAAATGATTTGAGCAACAGGTCCATTTGAATAAAATTTTTTTTTAGTAATTCTTTAGCTTTTAAGGAGATTACTTTTGGATATAAAACTTTTCATTGGGGCGCCTGGGTGGCTCAGTTGGTTGAGCGACTGCCTTCGGCTCAGGTCATGATCCTGGAGACCTGGGATCGAGTCCCACATCAGGCTCCCTGCTCAGCAGGAAGCCTGCTTCTCCCTCTCTCATTCCCCCTGCTTGTGTTCCCTCTCTGGCTGTGTTTCTCTCTGTCAAATAAATAAAATCTTTGAAAAAAAAAAAACAAAACTTTTCATTAATTCCATTAGCCATGTTGCTCTGTTCCCCATTTTATAATCATCTTTGTGGTTTCTTTTCTTAAACTGTTAGACTCTCATTTCTTAACTTAAAACTGGAAGTTTTAATGTTTCTTCACTTTTCACTAGGAAGTAGCTTAAGCTATAGAAATAATCTGGCTCTTATATTATCTCATATATTGAATTTATGAAATTATTTTTATGAAAATATACTTCTCTAAGAATTCAAATATCATTCATTAAAAATTAAACTCAAAAAATAAAAATTAAAGTCAAAGCAAAAAATATAGAAGTATATTTGAAACTATTTTATAAGAAAGGATTACATCATGTTTTTGTAGTTTTCATGTAAATTAAGGATCTGAGTGGCTAGTATGGGGCTTGAATTTATTTTAACCATCAACATTAGTATCCATAGAAATTTTATTTTGAAGACAAATTTTATGTGTGTTTTTAGTCACAATATGCTTTTTATTTTCTAATAATGAAATCTTTTGAACTTCTTTCTTCATTTAGAGACTTAGAAACCTGTTACCACGTCAAACTGATATCAATCTGATGTGGGTTACACACGGGTTTCAAGAAAAATATAAACATGTGAAAGAAGATCTTGTCTACATGCATTTTGAAAAACTTGAAAAATTTCAAAAACTCAAGAACAAAGATCTTTTACTATTGAGAAGTTTTCATAGTATGATTTTTCTGGAAATTCATTAGTACGTAGTGTATAGTGTCTGGCATTTATGCCTATAGGACACATTGCATAAGCATTAATGTAGCTTAAGTTGTGTGTTCCTTTGACCCATGCTCCACCCTTCTCTCACCTGTCTCTCCCTCACTCTCCCCTCTGCTCCATTCCCACTCCTGCTGTCACCTCTCCTTGTGACCAGGAACAAGAACTGCCAGTCTCTGGAGTGGCAAGACAACTTGATCTCTTTTGAAGTTGTCCAGTAGATATTAATGCTTCAGAAGTGTCAGTGATGGGGGGTTGCTACTAACCACTCCAGTGAAGGCTTACGATGGTTTCCCCCATTAAGGGATGTAGAACGGGCGTTTTCCCTCTGTGTTCCCTCTTTTGCAATTCCTTGGTCTTCCAGTCCTGCCTCATTTCTCTCGTCCTGGTAATTTGGGGTGAGATTCTGCTCACTTCTTTTTCCAAACCCCTTAAACATCTCTTGCCTTTTATCTGGCCCTTCTCTGACTAACTCCCCACTGCGTCTCAAATTTCTCTGAAAACCTTTAATGATCTCCTATGCCTTTAAGTACACGAGAACATGATGGTCTGTGGAATCATTAAAGATTTTTAAGAGAATTTCAGGTGACTATGTATATGGAATGTGTAAACTACAGGCAAAAGAATTATAATTCTTCTCTTTGCACTATAAATCGCTTTTTAAATTCATATATTTAGAATGCTAAGAAATGAACATATACTGAGTGTAGTTAGCCCCCTGTGCAGAGGGGAGGGAAAGATGAGGGACAAACTCTGGAAGATCTTATGATCTCATTACTTGCCAGAGAGTAGGTAAAGCACCGCACTTCCCCTCACATTGCATGGGAAGGAGACAAGGCACTCTTAAAGTACTGTTTAAGTAAAGACCAAGTGCTGGGACTCTAATTTTTAAGGAACCAGCCCATCTGACTTTGATGTGCTAAGTGTAATGCAGAAAGAGTCCAAAGAATGTTGGAAAAAAAGAAATATGAAACTATTGAATCGTAAATAAATTATGTTAAAAATGATAGGAAGCAGGGCGCCTGGGTGGCTTAGTAAGTTATACATCTGACTCTTGATTTCAGCTCAGATCAAGATCTCAGCGTCATGAAATCAAGCCCCACAGCGGTTCCATGCTGGGTGTGCGGCCTGCTTAAGATTCTCTCGCTCTCTCTGTGCTCCTCTTCTCCTCTCCCCAATCCCCAGCTTGTGCTCTTTCTCTCTCTCTCATATAAAACAAAAGACTGGTAGGGAGAAAATAAGACAAAAAAGGAGAGCCTGTGTCTTTCTGGTTTTCTTAAGAGGAAAAGATCAACATATTACAACCATATAAAAATTTATATTTTGGAAAGTAAAATGAAGACAAATTTTAAGTTATTTATAATTTTTGACTCTTTAGTGGTAAAGTTTCTTTGGATATAAAAAAATGATCTTATTCTAATATAACACTTCAGTAGTAAAATTATGATTAATTTTATTTCATAAATCATCTAATCTTTAAAATATTTTGTCTGATTTTTACTTTTTTTTTTTTTTTGGCTTTCACTTCTGCTCTTCTACATAAAATAATTACTCCCAGGTAGAGAAGAGATAATATAATAATGATATCATATAATTCAATATTTAATTCAATATTTGAAGTAGCCTCTGAGTTCATTGTTCAGGTGTGACTGAGTTTGGGGGAAGTTTGTTATAACTCCTGTGATCCCCAGAAGTCCTCTTAGAGACCATCTCCTAAATGGAATTTTCTTTTTAGACCATCTTTAGAGACAGCATTTTCTCTTTACATTATTGGGTAGGTCAGAGGTAGAATTGGGAAAGAATGATATTCTTCTTTGTGTTTGAGGCACCTTTATTATTCTTTCAGTTTTATCACCTGGAATGAAGATGCACGCATCTGATAGACATAATTGGAGGATTCCAAAATTGTGTGTTTGTGTGTGTGTGTGTGTGTGTGTGTGTGTGTGTTAAGATTTATTTATTTATTTGACAGAGAGAGAGAGAGAGAGAGAGAGAGAGAGAGAGAGCCCAGCAGGGGGGAGCAGCAGGCAGAGGGAGAGGGAGAAGCAGGCTCCCCACTGAGCAGAGACCCCATGTGAGGCTGGACCCCAGGATCCTCCGATCATGACCTGATCTGAAAGCAGCCACTTAATGGACTGAGCCACCCAGGTGCCCCTGTGTTTTAATATCATACTTTTCAAAATGTGTCGTATTGATGCCTGCTTCCTAACATTACACAGTTGTGACACCCAGTCCACTGGTAAATTGCTGAGTTCTGAAATATGTGTGTGTGTGTGTGTGTGTGTGTGTGTGTGTGTGTGTGTGTGTGTACCTGTGAGTCTGTAACATAGCCTGTTATTTTGATGAGTGGAATAACTAGATATCTATGGGATATTCAGCAACGCTTGAACAGAAGACGACAAAATGAAATAATGGCCAAAATCCAAGCAGCTCTCATACAGATTCCTAAACCTGCATCAAATCGTACTTTGAAAGCGCTTGAGGCCCAAAAAATGATGAAAAAGAAAAAAGAGGCAGAGGTAAGTGATAATCCTTTAATTTGATACTGTGTTAATCTTAGTGAAAGAACGATCTTTCACTAAAACATATAGAGAGATTGCCCCCAACTTCTTAGGCCCTTTTCAAATTATTGGTGACATTGTTCCTTCTCATTTGAAACTCTTCCACTCTGCATATCTAATCCATATTATACTGTTATTTGTTCAGAATGAGAGAATGTAGCTGTAGGTCAGGGATAAGAAACAGTACCAATCTGGAACTCGTGTGTTGAGGATTCTGTAGTCACTACAAAAATATTCTAGAATGGTGTTGCAGTGTTGGGTCATAATCACCATGGATACAGAGGTGTCAGTCAAGGTACACATACCAAGTATATGCCATTCCTACTAGATGTCTTACTCAATTCCTCCACACCATGTTGTACTATTTTTCTATGAGAACCAGAAATGTTAAGTGGTTTTCTTGGTATCAGTATGCTAGTGGTATTTTATTAGACCATACCAAGCTGTCAGTCATTCCAGTAGGATACAATCTGCTTAGATTTCATAGGTGAGCAGTACTATGTTTTTATACTAATTCCTGCAGTCTACATCGCATACTGCTATAGTGATTAGTAATGATATTTTCTCCTGGGACCAAAGGGAAAGAATAATAGCTACCATTTACTGAGCATTTGCTGTCAGCCTGATACAGTCTCATTTAAAAATGTGGAAGAACTATGGCCACTTTACATTATCTTTCATTTGCAAATAACTCTCTAAGTAGGGTATTATTTCCCCCAATTTCTAAAGAAGGAAACTGAGACTCAGAAAGTCACCATGTTTCCCTCTGGTCCATTGGATAGTAAAGCAGAGATTGATGGGTCTCTCGGATATCTAAATCCAATACATTTTATGTTAAACCACAGTTCTTTATTTTTTAATATTTAAAAAATATCCTGTACTTGTATTCTAAAGAATATAACCCACAGAGGTTTTTTTTCAGATCCAAATTTTAGGAAAGCATTTAATTCTTATTTTTCTCTGACATGGTTAAAGTTCATTAATAAGGATTTGCAGTAGATGAAGGATGAACTAAACTCATCTTCAGAGAGCAAATTAATAGCATAAATAAGGTTGTACAAGAAATATTTAAAACATGCAAGACAATAATTTTTGAAGAAGTATGTCTATCCCCCCAAAATGCATATTCTTCTTTAAAAGAATTACGAATAAAAATTTATGGCCTGAGACTCTTTAGTAATCTCCATTCTCATTAAATGGTCTTTCTTGGCACTGTCAGAGCTAGAACTGTGAGTGGAATGATTCAGGGAAGTCAGCTGTCACACTCTTAGGCATATTTAGCCTAGTCTAAAAGTAATGAATCAGAATTACAGAAGTATTCTAGAATGCAGCTTTTTATATCTTACCTCCTAATTAGCCTGGATTAGTAGTGCATACCATCTTGAAAATTTGTAAAGTAAATATGGTGAATGAAAATTTGCAATGGCTTTTAGAGATGGAAAACTGATAATGAATTTTCTTTAAAGGATGTGGCTAATGAGATTAAGAAGTTTGAAGCCTTAATAAAAAAGGATCTCCAGGCCAAAGAAAGGTGAGATGTGAATTACTTTAACAATCACAGAACTGCATTCTGTTCTACCTGTAACTTTTAAATACTCAGAAATAGTTTATGGGGAATAGCTGCTCCAAAGATCTTTTTACTTTATAGAAGCTTCATTAAGAGAGTATACAAAAGAAGGTAAATGAGCTAAAATTCAGATTAATTGTTCATTAACAACTTTTGTAAAGACCAGGAGGGCTATTATGAATTGGGAAGTTATTTTATTTTTCTATGCTATACTTATTGTCCTAAGTTCACAACCTTGTTGGGCATTTATAAAAATTGTTTCAAGTTACCTCTAATTTAAATTTGTCATAAATCCTTTATTAGATACTCATTGGTTTCTTCCATTTTGCATGCTCAGCATTTAGCAGAGGAACCAGCAATAAAAAGTTGTAGAATAATTTTAACTGTCACTGAAATGGTTAGTTCAGTGAGTTTATTGCAAAAAGTTCCTGGTTAATTGACTTCTTTTGCCTAAAGGTAAAGATCCTTTCCCCTTTTCTTTCCTGTTAGGGGTCACTGACTCACAGAAGATAATTGAGTAGGGTCTGCATAGGTGGGAGCAACTTGAGTTCTTCCACATTTTTAAATGAGAACTTTCCAAATTCTACTCACTCACATTTTATGGAATATGAACTAAATCTCTGGTAAAGAAGAAAAGCTGACACAAATTATATAAATCAGTTTCATGTTAATATTCCTATGGGAAAGAAACAGAGTAAAATGAGGAGAAATAAGGAAAAGAAGAAGAGGTGGTGAAATGAAGTGTGGAAAGAAAAAAAGGCAAAATGAAGAATACATACATTACATTTTCTTCTGCCCTCTGCAAAAACTTCTGATGCCCTATTCTGATTCCCATTGCCATTTATCAGTGCTGCCCTAGACTAATGGAAACACAATCCAAGCCTACCCACACAGTAACCAGACTCCCTGGACCAGGCACTGGTGACTGTGATGCTTCATCTGGGATTCCACATCCCTCTCAGTATGCTGCACAAAAGACATTTTCTCTAATGGCCTCAAATAAAGAATGTTAGGAAGCACTGGTTTGGAGGAAACTTTTTTTTTTTTAAAGATTTTATTTATTTATTTGAGAGAGAGAAACACAGCGAGAGAGGGAACATAAGCAGGGGGAGTGAGAGAGGGAGAAGCAGGCTTCCCGCCGAGCAGGGAGCCCGATGTGGGGCTCGATCCCGGGTCTCTGGGATCATGACCTGAGCCGAAGGCAGTCGCCCAACCAATTGAGCCACCCAGGCACCCCTGGAGGAAATAAAAGTTATGGTACAATATGGCCTTTGTTAAGTCCCTTTGTTAATCACTGCCTTAGTCCATTCTCAATCAAACATCTTCTGGGCTCTTTCAAGAAATTCACACTATTTGATTCCAGAAAGCACTAAAATCTCTTAAGTTGACCATAAGGAGCAATTTCTGCAGCTGCCCCTTTCACAGCCTGCTCCTGGAACAGTTCCTCAGGGATGTCACCTCAAAGTCCATCTTTTTTCTTTTGTAGGGGAAGGAAACGCTGTCTTGGTGAGAACAATGCAAGAGCTCTCATGGCTCCTTTTCCTCCACGTGTACTCTGTCGTTATTTTCTGACATAAATAATAAATGCTAGCTGCTACCTTTTTTTTTTTTTAGCTGAGGTTATTGGCTGCTGTAATTTGACACTTGAATCCATAGATTTACTTTAGACTCTTCCTTGCAATTGCTTTTTAAATATACACAAATTTCGCCAAGATTCCAATTACTAGTAATTCAGACACACCCAATTATTAACTCTGTGAAAGCCTGACAAACAGATATAGAGAAAATATAATTATTGCCCTCAAGAAACCCACATTTAGGAAAACAAATATTTATTCAAGTAAATATCAGGTAGCTTTCTTCAGATCTTAACTGGAATGAGACAGCAGATGGGTGGGTGGAGGTCAGACTGATTGATAATTAAGGAGAAGCAACATGTTAAGTATATTAAAGTATGTACAATCCAAAGTAATTTGTTTTAAACAGCACACTTGAGGGATGCCTGGAGGGCTTGGCTGGTTAAGTGCCTGCCTTTGACTCAGGTCATGATTCTGGGGTCCTGGGATCGAGTCCTTCATCGGGCTCCCTGCTCAGTGTGGAGGCTGCTTCTCCCTCTGCTTGTGCTTGCTCTCTTTCTGGCAAACAAATAAAATCTTTAAAAATTTTTGAGTAAAAACATAGTAAATATTTTAAAGGATGATCTAAAATTTTAGGACACATAATTTTCATAAGTGCTTAATTGTACTAATTCTTAATAAATAGGGTTAAATTCTGTATTTGATCTTACAGAGGCTTTTGTAGCTACACAAATTCTGCTCAAAGACTCTTAGTGACAGAATACAACTGAGGGTTGAGCCCTGCTTGATAAAATAAACAGAATTTCACTGTGTGATTTTTTTTCTTAAGAATTATTCTGTATTGTACTTCTTAGCATCTCATTTGAAGTTGAGCAGACATTAGTTACTTGTTAGGACTATGAGGCATTAGGACAGAGGGAGGTATAATAGGATACTTTTCTCATGAGCTCAGAGTTCATCTGGGAGCAGCAAAGGTACAAAAAATGAACTATAATACAATCTTACCTATACTATAGACGTGCAATCGTTACTTCATTAAACATGAATTAACTATGCTTTATAAGAACACTTCGATCTGTACAGGAACTGATGATAATTTAGTTCCTACATCCTATATTAATATGTCCTTGCTTTTGAATAAAATAGTAAGTTGTATTTTAAACTGAATACATTAATAACTTATAACATTAAAAATATTTATAATATTAAAAAATTATTTATTGGTATGTAGCAAGATATATCTTGTACCTTTGTATTATAGTATTCTGTTGATTTTTAAGGAGGTATGCAGAAGAGAATTGATTATTTGATCCTTATATACATAAAAATCTATCTCTTACTTCTAAAGATAACTTTTGAGTGAACCTACAAATCCTTATATTAAGCCATGATTGTTCCATTAAATTGAGTGTAGTTGCTTTCTGTTAGTAACACTACCAGGCTCTTCCTGATCCTTTAATTTTGGACATGAGGTAGGATAGGAACCGAAGTAGGTCTTCTTACTTGGGTCTCCAGGTCTTGGGCAAGGGGCTCGGTCAGTCTTATCTTTGCTAGTATGCCATGATGAGCAAGCCATTTTGCAGCTGCCAAGCTTCCTTAAGAGCTGGGCCACTGGTCTAAGAATTCAGAAAGTTACTGGAAGTTCATAGAGCAACTTGCATTTGCATGTGGGGGAGAGGAGGGTTGTAGTGGATGGAAACATCCATGGAAGTACTCTCAATGTCCTGACATTAGGACCAGAGGTGTGCCTTCCCTGACACTTTGGTTATCAATAATGTGCTTACTCTTGACTCAAAACACAGGAGACAAGAGACATAGAGCAAGCAGGCAGAAGAGGGAGAGGAACCCAGATCTCTGGGCTCAGTGAAGACCATGAGAATTGAAAGAACAAGTCGGCAGTAGGCTTAGAAGGCTATACTGAATGTAGCATCCAGAAATGCAGCAAATGGAATCTAATGATAAGCTATGGATGTCACAGTGAAGTTCTAATACTTGCTTTAATGCTTGTATTAATAAATTAACAGAGCCTACAAGGGAGCTTTTTCCTGAGGTCTTCCTCCATAGTCAATCACAAGTAGTGGCATGTAATTACATTGTTTTTTTAAAATCTAAATAAAAACTATTATCTTTAGTGCCTCCAAGACTCCTTTAGATACAGCAGGCCAGACAACTACTGATTTGTTAAGCACTTATTCGGATGATGACTATATTAAAAAAATCCAAAAGCGCCTTGAGGAAGATGCTTTTGCAAGAGAGCAAAGAGAGAAAAGACGGCGGAGACTGTTAATGGACCAGTTAATAGCCCATGAAGCACAAGAGGTAAAATATTTAGGTATTGCTTGAATAACAGTGCTGGAAAGTTTGCAAAATTTAGTCTTTTATACATACACATATCTATCTTCCTTATATTATCTGTTATTCTGAATCAAATGTCAACAGAACACTTGTATTATCATGGCAAATACACTCAGAAAAAGAAATCTACATAAAACATTTACTAAGTAATCTAAAACCTGGTGATGGTCATACAACATTGTGAATGTACTTAATACCACTGAATCGTACCCTTAAAAATGTTTGAAATGGTAAATATTATGTCATGTTTATTTTCCCAGAATAAAAAAAAGTACTGACCAAAAAGGAAACTAAAATCTATGTCATGTGTGTGTATCTATTGTTGCTTTTGGGGATAAGAGGAAACTTTACCCCAGTTCTTTTGAGGTATAATTGACAAATAAAAAATTGTATATATTGAATGTGTATGATGTGATGTTTTGATAAATGTATACATTGTAAAAAGATTGCCATAATGGAACTCACTGACACATCCATCACCTCACATAGTTAATTTTTTGTGTTTGGTGAGAACAAAGATCTACTTTTATAGTTTTAACTTTTTCAGATTGACATATAAGTTGGATGATGCAGTATTTATATTTTTACATCTGACTTATGTCACTTAGCATAATGTCTTCCAGGTTCATCCATGTTGTCACAAATGGCAGAATTTCCTTTTTTAAGGCTAAAATAATATGCCATTGTGTGTATACTCTACATTTTCTTTATCCATTTCTTAATTAAGGGACACTGAGGTTTTTCCATATCTCAGCTATTGTGAATAGTGCTGCATTGAATATGGAGCTGCAGACATCTCTCAGAGATACTGATTTCATTTACTTCGGACATATACCCAGGAAGTGGGATTGCTGGGTCATATGGTAGTTCTATTCATAACTGTTTTGAGGAACTGCCATATTGTTTTCCATAGAGGCTGCACCAGTTTACATGTTCAGCAGCGGTTTTTGAGAGTTCCCTTTTCTCCACATCCTTGCCAGCACTTGTTTCTTATGTTTTTTTTTTTTTAATGTGATAACCATTCTAACAGATGTGAAGAGTTATCTTATTATGGTTTTGATTTGCCTGACAATTAGTGATGTTGAGCACCTTTTTCATATACCTATTGGCCATTTGTTTGCCTTCTTTTGTGAAGTGTCTATTCAGGTCCTTTGCCCATTTTTAAATTGGGTTATTTGGTTTTAAGTTTTTTGAATTCCTTATATGCTTTGTATATTAACCAAATTTACATTTGCAAATATTTTGTCCCATTCCATAGGTTGCCCATTCACTCTGTGGATGGTCTCCTTTACTATGTAAAAGCTTTTTAGTTAGATGTAATCTTACTTATATATGTTTGGTTTTGTTGCCTGTGCTGTGGGGGTCATATTAAAAAAAATCATTGCTTTGACCAATGTCAAGTTTTTTCCCCCTGTACTTTCTTCTAGTAGTTTTATAGTTTTGGTTCTTATGTGTAAGTCTTTAATACATTTGCAGTTGATTTTTGTATACAGTTTGAGATAAGGGTACATTTTCATCCTACTTCATGTGGACATCCAACTTTTCCAGCACCACTTCTAGAGATTGTCCTTTCCCTACTATGTAGCCTTGGCACTCTTGTTGAAGATCAGTTGACTGTACAAGAATGGATTTATTTATGGGCTGTCCCTTCTATTCCATTGGTCTAGATGTCTGCTTGTTTGTTTGTTTGTTTATTAGTTGATATATAATGTATTATGTGTTTCAGGGATACAGCTCTGTGAATCATTGGTCTTAACACAATTCACAGCACTCACCATAGCACATACCCTCCCCAATGTCCATAAGTCAGCCACCCTATCCCTTCCCCCCACCCCACCCCCCAACAGCCCTCAGTTTGTTTCCTGAGATTAAGAGTCTCTTATAGTTTGTCTCCTTCCCCAGTCCCATCTTATTTCATTTTTCTCTCCCTATCCCACACAATCCCCTGCCCTACTCTCAAATTCTTCATATCAAAGAGATCATATAATTGTCTTTCTCTGATTGATTTATTTCGCTCAGCATAATACCCTCCAGATCCATCCACATCGTTGCAAATGGCAGTATTTCATTCTTTTTTATGGCTGCATAGTATTCCATTATATATATTTTTATTACATTGTTTTATTTTTCAGTGTTCCAAGATTCACTGTTTATGCTCCACGCCCAGTGCTCCATGCCCTCAATACCTACCACCAAGCTCACCCATCCTCCCTACCTTCCAAGACCCTCAGTTTGTTTCTGAGTCCAAAGTCTCTCATGTTTCAACTCCCTCCCTGATTCACCCCAATTCGCATTTCCTTTCCTTCTCCTACTGTCCTTCATATTATTCCTTACGCTCCACAAGTAAGTGAAACCATATGATATTTGACTTTCTCTGCTTGGCTTATTTCACTCAGCCTAATCTCTTTCAGTCCAGTTCATGTTGTTACAAAAGTTGGGTATTCAACCTTTCTGGTAGAGGTGTAATATTCCATTGTATATATGGACCATATCTTCTTTATCCGTTGGTCTGTTGAAGGGCAACTTGGCTCTTTCCAGAGTTGGGTGATTGTGGACTTTGTTGCAATGAACATTGGGGTACATATGGCCTTTCTTTTCACTACCTCTGTATCTTTGGGGTAAATGCCCAGTAGTGCAATTGCAGGGTCATAGAGTAGCTCTATTTTTAACTTTTTTAGGGAATCTCCGTACTATTTTCCAAAGTGGCTGCACCAACTTACATTCCCACCAACAGTGTAAGAGGGATCCCCTTTCTCCACAATCTCTCCAACACTGTGGTTTCCTGTCCCGGTAATCTTTGCCATTCTAACTGGTGTAAGGTGGTATCTCAATGTGGTTTTGATTTGAATTTCCCTGATAGCTAATGATAACAAATATTTTTTCATGTATCCATTAGCCATTTCTATGTCTTCTATGGAGAAGTGCCTGTTCATGAATCCTGCCCACTTATTGTGTGATCATCTTTTTTTTTGGTTGTTGAGTTTGAGGAGTTCTTTATAGATCTTGCATATCAGCCCTTTGTCTGTAGTGTCATTTGCAATTATCTTCTCCCAGTCCGTGGGTTGCCTCTTTGTTTTGTTGACTATTTCCTTTGCTGTGCAGAAGCTTTTTATTTTGATGAAGCCAAAAAGTTTATTTTCACTTCTGTTTCCTTTGCTTTTGGAGATGTGTCTTGAAATAAGTTGCTGTGGCCAGTGTCAAAGAGGTTACTGCCTATGTTCTCCTCTAGGATTTTGATATATTCCTGCCTCACGTTGAGGGCTTTCATCCATTTTTAGTTTATCTTTGTGTGTGATGTAACAGAATGACCAAGTTTCATTCTTCTGTATGTAGCTGTCCAAATTTCCCAGTATCATTTACTGAATAGACTATCTTTTTCCACTGGATATTTTTTCCTGCTTTATCAAAGATTATTTGACCATAGAGTTGCAGGCCCATATCTGGACCCTGTACTCTGTTCCATTGGTCTATGTGTCTGTTTTTGTGTAAGTACCATACTGTCTTGGTGATCACAGCTTTGTAATAAAGCAAGAAATTAGACAACATGATGCCCCCAGCTTTGTTTTACTTTTTCAACATTTCCTTTGCAATTTGGGGTCTTTTATGGTTCCAAATAAATTTTAGTATTGTTTGTTCCAGCACTTTGAAAAATGTTCGTGGAATTTTAATTGTGATGGCAGTGAAAGTATAGATTGCTCTGGGAAGTATAAACATTTTAACAATGTTTATTCTTCCGATCCAGGAGCATGGAATGCTCTTCCATCTTTTTGTGTCTTCCTCAATTTCTTTAATGAGTGTTCTGTAATTCCTCAAGTACAGATCTTTAACTTCTTTGGTTAGGTTTATTCCTAAGTATCATATGGTTTTTGGTGCTATGGTAAATGGAATAGATTCTCTGATTTTCCTTTCTATATTTTCATTTTTAGTTATAAGAACACAACTGATTTCTGTGCATTGATTTTGTATCCTGCCACATTACTGAATTGTTGTAGGAGTTCTAGTGGTTTGGGGGTAGAGTCTTTTGGGTTTTCTGTATAAAGTATCATGTCATCTGCAAAGAGAGAGAGTTTGGCTTCTTCTTTGCCAATTTGAATACATTTTATTTCTTTTTGTTGTGTGATTGCTGTTGCTAGGACTTCTAACACTATGTTGAACAATAGTGGCTAGAGCAGGCATCCTTGTCTTGTTTCTGATCTCAATGGGAAGGCTGTCAGTTTTTCCCTATTGAGAATGATATTTGCTGTGAGTTTTTCATAGATAGATTTTATGAGGTTGAGGAATGTTCCCTTTATCCCTATACTTTGAAGAGTTTTAATCAGGAACAGATGCTTTTTCTGCATCAATTGAGAGGACCATGTGGTTCTTCTCTCTTATTGATTTGTTCTATCACATTGATTGATTTGTGAATGTTGAACCACCTTTGAATGCCAAGGATAAATCCCACCTGGGATTACTCTTAGATCCTATTAACTAGAATCTTGTTAAGAATCTTGGCATCACATTCATCAGGATATTGGTCTGAAATTCTCCTTTTTGATGGGGTCTTTGCCTGATGTGGGGATTAAAGTAATGCTGGCTTCATAGAAAGAGTCTGGAAGTTTTCCTTCTGTTTCTATTTTTTGAAACAGGCTCAAGAGAATAGGTATTATTTCTTCTTTGAATGTTTGATAGAATTCCTAGGGAATCCATCAGGTCCTACGCTCTTGTTTTTTGGGAGGTTTGTTTTTTTTTTATCACTGCTTCAATCTCATTACTAGATATTGGTCTGTCCAGGTTGTCAGTTTCTTCCTTTTGCAGTCTTGGAAGTTTTAGGTTTCCAGGATGGATCCATATCTTCTAGGTTGTTTAACTTATTGACATATCACTGTTGATAGAAATTTCTGATGATTGTTTCTATTTCCTTGGTGTTAGTTGTGATCTCTCCCCTTTCATTCATAATTTTATTAATTTAGCTCCTCCCCCTATTCTTTTGGATTAGTTTGGCCAGTGGTTTATCAATCTTATTAATTCTTTCAAAGAACCAGCTTCTAATTTCATTGATGTGTTCTACGGTATCTCTAGTTTATAATTCATTGATCTCTGCTCTAATCTTAATTATTTCCCTTCTTGTGTATGGGGCTCCCTTAATTTGTTGTTTATTTTCCATTTCTTTAAGGTGTAAAGAGAGTTGGTGTATTTGGGATTTTTCGAGTGAGGCTTGGATGGCTATATATTTCCCCCTTAGGACTGCCTGTGCCATAGTTCATAGGTTTTGGATCAATGTATCTTCATTCTCATTGGTTTCCATGAAATATTTATGCTCTTCTTTGATTTCCTGGTTGATCCAAACATTCTTGAGCAGGATAGTCTTTCGCTTCCAAATGTTTGTATTCCTTCTGAACGTTTTGTTGTGGTTGAGTTCTAGTTCCAAGGCATTGTGGCCAGAGAATATTCAGGGAATAATCTTAATCTTTTGGTATCAGTTGAGCCCTGATTTGTGGCCTAGTATGTTGTCTCTTTGGGAGAAAATTCTATGTGAGGTCGAGAAGAATGAGTATTCTCGTGTTTTAGGGTGGAATGTTCTGAATATATCTGTGAGATCCATCTGGTCCAATGTGTCATTCAAAGCTCTTGTTACTTTGTTGATTTTCT
Source organism: Spilogale gracilis (assembly GCA_004023965.1). Lineage (NCBI taxonomy): Eukaryota > Metazoa > Chordata > Mammalia > Carnivora > Mephitidae > Spilogale > Spilogale gracilis. The sequence continues at coordinate 101,020 of PITA01002211.1, forward strand.
GTTCAGATTATCTGTCCATTGATGAGAGTGGTATGTTAAGATCTCCTACAATTAATGCATTCATATCAATATGACTCTTTATTTTGCTTAACAGTTGGCTTATGTAGTTGACTGCTCCCATATTGGGGGGCATAAATATTTACAATTGTTAGATCTTCTTGGTATATAGACCCTTTAAAAATGATGTAGTATCCTTCTGTATCTCTGACTACAGTCTTTAGATTAAAATCTAATTTGCCTGATATGAGAATCATTACCCCAGCTTTCTTTTGAGGTTCATTGGCATGAAAGGTGGTTCTCCACCCCCTCACTTTCAGTCTGTATGTATCTTTAGATTCAAAATGTGTCTCTTTTAGACAGCATATGGATGGGTCCTGCTGTTTTATCCAGTCTGCAACCCTGTGCCATTTTATGAGAGCATATAGGCCATTCACATTGAGAGTGATTATTGAAACATATGTTTTTATTGACATCATGTTGCCTGTGAAGTCTTTGTTTCTATAGATTGCCTCTATAAATTTCTGTCCTGTGTCACACTTGGGTTCCTTCCTCTTTTATAGGACCCCCTTAATATTTCTTGTAGTGCTGGCTTGATGGTCACATAATCTTTTAAACCTTGCCAGTCCTGGAAGCTCTTTATCTCTCCATCCTTTTTTTTTAAAGATTTTATTTATTTGACAGAGAGAAACACAGCCAGAGAGGGAACACAAGCAGGGGGAGTGAGAGAGGATAAGCAGGCTTTGCACCGAGCAGGGAGCCCAATGTGGGGCTCAATCCTGGGTCTCCAGGATCATGACCTGAGCCGAAGGCAGTTGCTTAACCAACTGAGCCACCCAGGCGTCCCTCTCCATCCATTTTGAAAGTTAGCCTTGCTGGGTACAGTATCCTCAGTTGCATATTTTTTAAATTTAATTTCCTGACTATGTCTTTCCAGCTTTTTCTGGCTTGCCAGGTATCTGTGGACAGGTCTGAAGTTATTCTGATGGTCCTCCCTCTGTACATAAAGCATCTCTTCCCCCAGCTGTCCTCAAGACATATTCTTTGAATTTATAATTCATGAGTTTCACAATTATGTTCCTGGACATTTTTCTAGGCTCGTTGATCCTGGGGGGGGTGTTGTCCTCTCTGCCTCTAGGGTATGAACACTTGTTTTATTCCCCAGATTAGGGAAATTTTCATTCAGGATTTGTTCAACTATATCTTCTAATATTCTCTCTCTGTCAACTCCCTCAGGGATCCCAATAATTCTGATATTGGAGCATTTCATGATGTCATTTATTTCCCTATTTCTATTTATAAGATTTTAGCTGTTTGTTCCATGACTTTTTCATCTCCTCCTTCTCAATCAATCTGTCTTCTAGTTCACTAATGTGATCTTCTGCTTCACTTACCCTAGCTGTTAGAGTATTTAGATTAGATTGAATTTCATTGATAGCATTTTTAACCTCTGCCAAGTTGGCTTTCACTTTGCCCTTAGAGATTCTATCTTGGCATTAACTTTTCCAACTCAGGCATTGCTTGGATAATTGCTACTCTGTTCTGTCCTATTGTTTATGTCCATATCCAGTAGTTCTGTGACAGGGGTTGAAGTCTCTGAGTTTTTCTTCTGTTGGGTATTCATCCTCCAAGTCATTTTGGTGAGAGGTGTTTGAGGAAATCTATAGCTGAATATATCCACCGCAGTCCAGGCACATTGCCCATTGGAAGGTTTCAGGGCAATCAGAAGTCACCACCAAAAACAAAGAAGAAAGAAAAAAGAGAGAGAAAAAGAGAAAAAGGGGCAAGATAAAACCTAGCCCAAATGCACCCCAATGGTAGGATTTATATGGCACAAAAAACAAACAAACAAATAAACAAAAAGACTGTTGAAAGTAATAGAAAGGGGAAAAAATCAAAGCAAAACCCAGCCCAAACGACTTCCAATAAAAAGATTTATATAGTACAAAGGCAAAAACAAATACACAGAAACACTGACAGAAGAATAGGATGGGAAGGTGAGTACAAACCCTTGTGGATGAGCAAAGTATTTCAGTTCCTCCTGGGTGTATCTTGTTATTTTTGTTAGAGAACTCCACTTTCTAGAGATATAGGGAAATTAAAACTGGTTTATATATTGGGATAGTATTGAATAGGAATGAAGGATTACCTTGAAGCTTATATCTATACGTATATTAAAAACAAACAAAAAACCAAACAGGTATATGTATGAAAAAGTTTCAAGTTAAAGTTATTATGGAATGTTGTATTTAATATCAAGTTGTGTACTCTGGTTTCTCTTCAGATCGCATAAATCTTTCACCTTTTAATATCAAGTTGTAATAATAAGTGGGTTAAAAAGTAAAAGAACAAGAATCATGAGAACAAATTTAAAATTTAAAAAAAACTTAAAAAGAAGTTAAAAAAAAATGAAAAGCTGTATCTATAAAGTATACAGGTTTTGAGGTAGTATCGGGAGCTTAATATATTGTTTTTTCCCCAATGTTGGGGTTTTACAGTTTTATGGAGACCCTTTGGGGGTTGTCCTCTTGTTCTTTTGGCTTCCCTTCTGGTGGAGGGGGCTGCCGCCTTGCTTTCCAGTCAGTCTAGCTTAGGCTGAGTCGTCCTGCCCTCTATTAAGAGGCTGGGCTCTATGGAAACCAGTTTTTCAGGCTTTTGCCTCTGGAGGTGTTTGCTGTCTTGTGTCTTTTGCAGCTTTTCAGAGAGTCAGAGCAAAGTAAGCTATCCGCATCCAGACCTCCATCTCAGACAGAAGCTTCAGTCTGCTCCCCTCTGGATGGTCGAGGACACACAGACTCCCCTTCTTCACTCTCCCCTGCACCCCACCACCCTTCCCAGATAGGTACACACCCAGTCACCAGCCACGATGATTCCCGAGGCCCCTGCTTGTCCCTTCACCCCCGTGCTGCAGAAACCATGAGTGATATTGGTTTGGGTGAGCCTGCCATTGTTGGGACTGCTATCTGGAGCCCACACCCACGCTCGGTGCTCTCAGACCTGGAGGTCCCCCACGTCCTACAAAAGGCTGCCTGACGAGTGGCCTCTGGCACAAGTGGCGGTGCGCCCAGCCCAAGCAGTGGTGGAAGCGGCTCAAAGTCATGGTTTCAGGGAGTTCCTGCCAGGCTCATTCAGGCACCATTGTTTGCCATCCACTGCCATCCCAGGACCACACTTTTATGTCCCTGCCAGAGGCCATCAGATTCCCCCAGTGGCCTCTTAAGACCTTTTGTTTTTGAGTGCTTTTAACCAGACTGCAAGTTGATGCTGGTTCCCAAGCACAGGGCACTTTCATATTGGGGCATTACTTTCCAATGGGTCACATCTGGTGGCTCCCAACCCCTTCTGTTTCTCCTCCAAAATCAGTCAGAGAGCTCCCACTCCACTTTACCTCTCTGCTGATGCTCTTCTGTTCCCATAGAGATCCAGAAGTGTGTAATCTTACATCTCAGGCTCATTTCATGGGTGTTCAGAATGTTCTGGTAGATATTTAGCTCACTTCAGGGGACCATTTGAAACAGAGTCTCCTACTTCTGTGCCATCTTGCACCCCTCCCTTCTATTCCATTGTGTATATATATATATATATATATATATATATATATAAAATATATTATTATATATTTATATAATATTACACACACACACACACACACACACACACACACACACACACACACATCTTCTTTATCCATTCAGTCTAGATGTCTGTTTTTATGCAGTGCCCTACTGTTTTGAATACCGTGACTTTGGAATATATTTAGAAATCAGGAATGCCTACAATTCTGTTCCTCTTGCCCAAGATTGGTTTGGCTATTTGGAGTTTGTTGTGGTTTCATTAGAATTTAGTATTTTTTTCATTTCTATGAAAAATGCTATTGGAAATCTGATAGTGTTCTTATTAAATCTGTAGATTAGTTTAGATGTTATGGACGTTTATTAATTCTTCCAATCCATGAACATGAGATATCTTTCCATCTATTTGTGTATTCTTCAATTCCTTTCATCAGTGTTCTATAGTTTATAGTGCACAGATCTTTTACCTCCTTAGTTGAATTTATTCCTAAATATTTTATTATTTTTGATGCTATTATGAATGGGATTATTTTCTCAATTTGTTTTACAGATTATTCATTGTATATGGAACACATTTTTACATATGTGATTTTTGTATACTGATTTTGTATCCTGAAATTTTAACAAAATTGTTTTTCAGTTCAGATTTTTTTGTGTTGCTGTGGTTGGAGTGTTTAGAGTTTTCTGCATATAAAATCATATCATATGCAAACAAAGACAATGTTACTTCTTCCTTTCTAATCTGGATGCCTTTTATTCTTATTAATGGTGCTGGCTAAGACTTCAGTACTATGTTGACAAGAAATGATGAGAATAAGTATCTTTGTCTTATTCCAAAGCTTAAAGGAATGCTGACAAGCTGATAGCTTTTAGCTTCATACCATTGATTATGATGTTAGCTGTGGACTTGTCATACATGGCCTTTATTATATTGAGTTACATTCCTTATCTCCCTAAATTGTTGAGAGTTTGATCTTGAAAGGACACTGATTTTTTTTCAGATGCTTTTTCTTCATTAATTTAGATTATAAAAAAGGGAACTTTTTAATGAAAACAACCTGGAGAAGTTGTTAGTCCTCTGTTTATTGGTTTACTTTAGCGGTTCTCAGTGTGATTCCTGGACCGACAGCATCAGAATCACCTAGAAATTTTCAGTAATGTAAATAATTGGACCTCACTTCAGACCTACTGAATCACTCAAATCACAGCACTGGGATGGGGCCTGTGCTAATAGGCCCTTTAGGTAATTTGGTGCAGCTATAGTTTGAGAATCACCAATCAACTCTCACATTGAACACATGTTCACTGAGCCTTTTCTATGCTGTGGGTACTGTTCTAGACCTAGGATACCATAATGAAAAAGAATATTGAGAAACATGTTCTCACAGAACTTGCTGTTTGGGGAGGATCTATAAACAAGAAACTAGATTAGATATAAAGGGGTAGGGAAAGTGATGGGAGGGACTGGTAACATAGCCCTTACTCGGTCCTGAGACAGTTTCTAGAGAATAATAAAAATAGAAACATGAGGAACATTCAAGATTTAGCTAAGTTTAGATGAGGTATTTGTGATGGGGTGTGAGTGGGGGTTAGCTTCTAGCAGAGACCAGAGCAGTGAAAATTAAAGTGTGTTCTCAGAGAGAATATCAGATGGAATGGCTCAGCACTCTTAGTGAACTGAAGTCATATGGCAGGAGTCCACAGAGGCCAAATCATAATGAGACTTGCCAGCTGTATAGAGGGAAATAGGAGCTTTTAGCTTGAGTGCAAAGGGGAATGGGAGTGATAAGTTCAGATTTGACTTTAGAAAATATCACTCTGGCTTTAGTTGTGAGAATAGATTACAGGAAGGGAAAACAGGTTGCAACTGTTGCTATACTCCAGGTAAGAAATTATCCCCGTTTAAAGTTAGGATAGTGGCAATGGGGATGGAGGGAAGTGGCATCAGGAGGTATCTTAGTAGTAAAAGCAATAGGTGCCAAAGGTTTGTTAGACAGTGAGACAGTGAAAAAGTGGGATGAGAGGCCATCTTGGGCCGCTAGGTGGATGGAGGTGGCATCTGCTGCAATATAGAAGATGGTGTGGAGGGATAGACCTGGGGGAAGGTGATTTAAAATGTGAATATAAGTAGGACAAATTTGCAAGGTCTAAAATGTGAAAGACCAGCTTCACATTAAGTATGAAAAATGAAACTATTTCCCCATGGATTCACTCCTTTCTTAGAGAAAAACTTAAACAAACAGACAAAACCCTGTCATCTCTGTGCTAAAAGTTGTTTCTGACTTCAGATTCATGCATCTCTTTACTCAGGCATATAGCCTCCCTTTTACTTGATAGTCTCTCTTTTAATTGGAAGAATTACAGATTATAGAAATTCAAAGATTAAAAAGTAGAATGTGAAATAACTACCAACTTCAAGTTTCTTTAACTAGCAATGGAATTTTGGACATACTTCCATTTGTCTTATAAAACACTTGTGTATCGGCTGCTAGGTGTTTTTCTATATATTTTTTTTGCTTGTAATCTAGACCAGATATTTACCTGGAAAATGGGGCGAATGATTCTTTCTGGCTTGCCTCACTTTGTATGAGAACACTATTAGCATTGGTTTTTCAAGGCTCTAGCAAGAGATTTGTTCAGGGATCCAACAACCTAACGGACATTAAAGTGAGTTAATGCTCTGACTATTTCCAGCAAGGGAACTTTTTTTTTTTTTTAGTGTTTGGGAAGACTGGTATTCCTCTAGTCAGCCTGGGGTATGCAGCAAGGGAATTCCACTTCCACCGCCTCCTTTCTAGTTAGTTTCGTGTCCCCAGTCTCCTTGCAGAGCTAACACAAGTGCCCCCAGGTCACAGTGGTGGACTATGAAATCCCCACGTGCAACATGGCCTGTTTTCCTATCCATCCTTCTCTCTTCCCAAATGCTATTTGTTGGGGTGGGATTCCTTCTGCTTTTCTCAAGTGCCTGCTGCATTTGAGAGCATGGGGAGGGTCTGATGCCAGCCCTGGATGCTTTTATTCTGGTTTCATTTTACCACAGCTACCAAGAATGCCTCTAAATATCTTCTCTAGCTTCCAAGTTGTTGCAGTTTCCCTCTGGGGTTTGTATGCTGTGTTTTAGTTGGGCTTGTGAAGAGAGAGCCAGAAACCTGTGCTCAAGTTGTCATCTTGCCTGGTGATTTATAAAGAATTGTGATTACATGAATGAAAAGAGGAGATTTAGGAATAGAAAGATCACTTTGAGTTTTTTGGATGGATTTTGGAGAAGGGTTGGGTGGAAGGATTGTAGAGGAGAGGCTGATATTGTTCAAGGTAGGAGTGGTGTCCCTTGATATAGAATGGAGTAGGTGGTGACTTAAAAACATATACAGGAGGTAAAATAGACTTCTTCTTCAAGAACTGGATATTAGGAATGAGAGGAAAGGAATAAACTTTGGATGGTACTAAAGTTTTAGGTCAGAAATCATAGCTTTACAGGGTCATCAACTGATATGGGAAAATACTGGGGGAGGACTAGGACTGAAGGGGAGCTGATGAGTTTAGTTTAGGACTGGATGGACTGGATGGGTTTAAAGTACTTCACAGGCATTTAAGTGGAGATACTCAAATTGTCAACCCAATTTAGCTCCCAGCTGGTCCTATGGTCATATAGCTAGCTAGCTTCTTGGTTGGCTCTTGGGATTCACTCCAACTCAACTATCTCTACCTTCCCAAACCTATTCTTCATTATTTCCTTGGAAACTGTGTTTGAATATCAGACACTTCCCCCACTTCTTAACCCAACACTCTTAAATAAATTAGCTTCCAGGTCTTTCCTGCATGATCCCGTTCCTCCACAAGAGCTCCTTAGGCTCTTTGGTGTTCTGAGCATGGCATAGAGTAGGGTAGGCTCCTGGCCCCAGGTCCCAGAAAAAGCAGAGGGGCTGCAATTCAAATTGAGGATATTTTGGATTGCATATCTTTCTGAATCTTCCCCAAATACAATTAAAAAGAGAAAACTTTTGATTTTATTCATTGCAGATATAGAATATTTCATCTAAAGATAGGGATTAAATAGACATCTGTTTAAACTGCACTGAGCACCTAACCATAGCTTTTATCTTTCTGTGAGAAAATGTGTTCCACATTCCAGTGAAATTTTTGGGAAAAAGTCTATTTCTAAAATATGAACTACTTGTACAATGGAACAGAAAAACCATTTCCTCTCAACTTTTGAGAGCAGGTCTTAATACACTTGATGGTTCTTTGTACTGAGGCTTCACATCCATAGCATTGACTCAACATTCAACAGTAACTCCTTTATATTAAAGGAATTTATATAACTATAATGTGTGTAACTTTATATTAACTATAATGTGTGTCAGTAATCAAAACAGTTCTGAAAAATCCAATTTGTTCTTTGCAAGGATCAGAATAACTAGAACTCATCTGGACAACTAAATTGCTTTGCCATATAAACAACCAAATTATAGAATATATTCCATAAAATTATAGAATTCACTTGGAATGATAAATCAAGACTATATATATATTTTAAAAAATATGGTTGTGACTGTGCCTTAAGTATCCAAAATCACCCGAAAATGTAGTAGGGAGTTTGGGCTGGGCTCAGCTATGCTGTCGTTTTGCTGGTCTCAGCTGGCTCTCTCCTGTGGATTTGGTCAGCTTGTGTGTTGGCTAGAGCTTCATCAGGTTCATCTGGGAAGACTGGTGCCTCTCTCTACCTGGTCTCTCATTTTCTTGCAGACCAGAAAATGTGGTGGCAGTGGTGGGGTGGGGCCACAAGAGAATTAAGAAAATCAGATTTCATGTGTATGGGATTTTTTTAGTTTTTTGTTGTTGTTGTTGTTTCTTGGGTTTTGTTTTGTTTTGTTTGCTAATGTCCCACTAGTCAATTCAAATCAGATGGTTACCCCATATCCCATAGTTAAGGAGGGGAGAAAAAGATTCTACTTTTTTATAAGAATAACTGCAGGATACCATTGCAAGGATATGGATGAAGAAAACTGAAGAATTTGTGACCATTTTTACATTCTGCCTCAGCTCCACTACTGGATCTCAAAAAGAAATAAATGATTAATATTAAAGGTTTGAGAATTTTATAATTAGACATATGTTTTAAAGTTCATTTTATTTTTTTATCATATTTATGGCACTGAAAATTCATATTTATTTTCACTTGAAATTTTATTTAATCTACATTTTTATATAATTCCCGGGCTCAAGTTTTGGAATTTACTGTAGAGTGTTATTATTTGCATCCAGATTCTGAAAATATATAGGGCATTTCTCCCATAATCTCATAGTGGCAGAGATCATTTGAAACAATGTCATTAATAACACTGATTTTCTTCCTAAACAGTTGGATTGTTGAGTGTTAAATGGACAACTCCAGTGTTTAAGCATTCTTTTACATCTTCCACCTTGAGAACTTTAATTACCTCCTCCTTCCACATGATGTCTCTGTTCAGACAGAATGAGAGCTTGAAGGGGCTTTGGAGATCATCCTCTACCTAAACCCCTCATTTCACCTGTCAACAAGTAGGCGTTGAAAATCCAGTTACTTGTCCAAAGCCACACAGCCCATTAATGGTATGACTGGGAATGCAATGGCTTCTTATTCCCAATTTAATGCTTTATTCCACTGCTCAGGTACTGACTCCCCTTCTACTCTCTTAAAAGAGACAAGCAAGCCAGGAGAATGCATCTAGTTCCCCTTTCAGATTACAGCCAATCAGATTTTCTGAGACAAGCAGTGGGTTGTGGCCCCTTAGACTCTCCTCCAGTCTTCCCATTCCATAAGTTTGCAGCCTTTCCTCACAGAGGTAGTGAGATGTCCACACTGGCAACTAACCAGATCTACTACCTTCAGCCAAAGTCTGCATTTGCTTTTACAACCAGTATTTCTTTCAGGAATTCCAAATTTCTGAAAACATGCTTATAAGTTGAGAATCATATCCTTTGTTTATAAAACCTTGAAAACAGTTACCTAAATTTTATTTTTCATTGGATTTTAAACAAAGTAATAATTCACCTAAAATAATTGTGACTTACAAGGTCACAGTACTTTCACATACCAAAATGGTACAACCTTTGTTGGAAATCCTTTTTCTAACTTGATTTTTGCCATGTTCAAATTAAAGTCCAAAGACAGTAGTAGATGCAGAGGAATACTCTGCCTCGTGCACATTATTTATACAGAGGATTCTTAAGCCAGTGGGAAATTTGGACATGGCCTTGACAAATAATTGGCTCCCCCAATGTTGTTTTCAGGAGGCGTATCGGGAGGAGCAGCTGATTAATAGACTGATGCGGCAGTCTCAGCAGGAACGCAGGATCGCTGTGCAGCTCATGCATGTTCGACATGAAAAAGAAGTTTTATGGCAAAACAGAATTTTCCGAGAAAAACAGTATGAGGAAAGACGGCTTAAAGATTTCCAGGATGCTCTTGATAGAGAAGCGGTAAACAGTAGCCCCCTTAAAAATCTGAGGTTACTTTTGACCCTTTCTACCAAATCAAGGTAAACAAAACTGCATTTAGATGCCAGTCACTTAAGAAGAGTTCATTTTTATATGATCTCTTATCTCCCAATTCCTATTTTCATATAACTACCCTGACGGCATATAGAGCTTTCTACATATCACACTCTTCCCCTTTAGTCTTGATTCCATCAATATTTGATGTTCACCACCCATTTTTATGTCCGTATCTCTCTGGTCATTTTGGTTGCTTGGAATTTATTCTCCAGTAGATTCCTCAAGAAGGGTTTAGGGAACAATATTCCCTGTATGTTGTGTTGGATATTGTGTGTTATATAGCCATGACAGGATAGGCCTTTTATACCTGATGGTCAGTTTTGCTGTGTATAAAATCCCAAGTTCACATTTTCTTTCCTTGAATATCTTAAATACATTATTCCATTTTCTCCACATCAAAGTGCTATTGTCAAAAAGATTAATGATAATCTAATTTTCAATTCCTTGTGTGATTACTCCATTTTTAGGTCTGTACAGAATTTTATTTTCCTTCAAAATCTGCTAAGTTTACTAGGGTGGTATTGGTGTTGGCTAATCTGGGTGAACATTCTCAGGTGGTGAGAGCACGTTTATGCTCCCTCCTTTTTATAAGATAACATTAGTCTTTAATAAATGATTCCTTGCTTTCTGATAAAATAGGATTCTATCAGGCCCATAGGATATTAGTCCTTCCTCCAAACCCAAATAGGCCACTTATCCAGGGTACTCTGGTTGATCGTATTTGAGAATGGTACATAGACACCAAGATCCAGATGATAGGTATGCTCTTGGCTACTGTGGTATCAATGCATCTAGGCCCTTTTATAGCTCCAAAAATCAAAATATCTAATCTTTCAGTTATTTAATACATTACTATTTTTCCTTATCTTTATGTATATATGGGTTCTAATCATCAAAATAGATCTATTTTATCAATTGATTATGTAAACTACTTCTTGCCTATTTCCTATTGGAGATACTTCAAATTTATTCAATCTGTTGGTCAAGATTTGATTGAAGAGATACAAAACTTGTGTCAGTGTTATTTTAGATAGCCTGTCTTCAGTGCCATAAAAAAAGTCACAAAACTAGGCTGAATGGAAGAGAAAAACTCATAAAAAATAGGAATATTTACCAGATTCATGGTTTACCACTGTGATAGTCCAGCTTTTGCCAAAGTTATGCAGCTTTTAGAAATACCATTTGAAAGTCAGGGAAGTGCTGCTCTTGCCTTTTGTAGAATAGACATAGCTGAACTGTTCGGGGTAGGGGTAAAGAACTATATCTCCATGGTTCCATGAATTTGAGCTGCAACATCACTGATTTCAGGTGCCCTCTTCAAGAGCTGAATTATCTGGATAATTATTCTATCCCTCTTTTTTGACAAGAGTGAATTTGAATGGATTGAATGGTATCTGCTTACATTAGAAATGATGTGTTTAGCTAATCTTTTGAAGTGCCTAGGAAAAACCTGTTTGCTTCAAGCCCAGTTCATGAAGTGCCAGAGTAACAAAGCATTTCTAGCAGGACTGTGATCACTGTGATGAGAAGCATTACCTGCTTTTTTCTTTACCTAAGCCTGAACTCACTTCAGAGGATTGGAACACTCAGGCCTGCTAGAGCCTCAGAGACCAGAACTGTGAGGTTCTGCAGCATCTGGAAATAAAAAATTATATCCCTTCCTCTCATAATGATTATCTTTCCTTAAAGCTGAGGTATCAGCTTCCTGGCACCTGTCTCTGTGAGGTGGCCTGATTTCACGGGTTATCTCTGCAAACACTGAATTTATTCCCTCCTACATCAACAGTGGCTGGTGTACAAGTAGGAGCCAAAGAAATAAATACTGAATTGAAGTTTTCAGAGGAACACTGTTACCTATTACCTTTTCTTCCTAGTCTCATGCACTAAATAAACAAAATACAGTTTGTTCCCCACAGCTGATCATTCTACTGCTTCACTTTCGTGAAAAAGAGAGTTTTTTAAATTGTTTTTTTACTTGCCACTGTTTTTGAAGTTTTCATTATTTTTTATGGTAGGAGAAGAGGGAGAATTCTAGAAGTACTTTTAAACCTTTTACAAATTTAAAAAGTCTGTTAATGGGGTGCTTGAGTGGCTCTGTCAGTTAAGCATCTGACTTTCAGTTTGGGCTTAGGTCATGATCTTGAGGTCCTGGGGTCAAGTCCTGCATTGGGCTTCATGCTCAGTGGAGACTCTGCTAGAGATTCGCTCCCTCTCCCTCTACCCGCCCCTCCCCCCCACTTTTTCTCTCTCTCAAATAAATATTTTTTAAAAACTAAAAAATAAGAAGTCTTTTAATAATTATTAGTCTGCTATTACATGGTCCCTTTCTGTTCAGTTCTGCTGTGGAAGTGCTCTCCTGCTTTCTCATTCTCCTCTAATACCAAAACATTTCATGCCAGGGTTCCCTAAAGCTTAGCTCTAGGCCTCTTTCTTTTCTCCTCTGTGTTATTTCCTCCGACAATCTCTTACTGCACAACTATGGTATGTAATTGCGGGAACAGACAGCTCAGACATTTGTGTCTTATCCTCTGCAGTAAAGACCCACATATTCAACATTTTCCTGACATATCTACTCCTATATCTCAGTGACACCTTAAATTCAACATGTTTAAGACACATTTATGATCCTTCTTAATAAACTGTTCTTTTTCAAATTTCCATGTTTCCATAAATGGCAACACTATTTATTTGGTTGTAAAAATGTGTCAATTTTTCCCCATGTCTACACCACCACCCCAGTCTCTACTACTACTACTACTACTACTACTACTACTACTATAACTACAACTACTACTACAATGGTCTCCTTTGTCCATTTTGAGTGGCTGTGAATTAGCAACTGCAGTTGGGGTATGCAAGAACGTAATATTCTTTATATTCTTTAAATTAGCCTAAGCTTGAAGTCCAGCAATCCACCTCTTCCGACAGAGATGTACAAATACACGGTGCCCCAGGTCACAGGCCAAGTCACCAGGGGAAAAGGGCAGTCATCAGGTTCAGGTCCAGGGTGTCGCCTTTGAGACCCGAGTTTCGCCAGACCACACATTGCCTCTGGTGGCACATGTCTTCGCAGAGGCTGTTCCAGCTTTCGTGGGTCATCGGTCTCTCACAGGCTCCCTTCTAAGGCTCTCCAGCTCCCCAGGAAGTGCCAGGGAGTGGGTGCACATCTCTTCCTCTTTCTCTTTGCTCTCAAAACCTTCCTTCCTCTCCTCTCCTCTGGAGTAACCTAGATTAATTTGCCTTTGAATAGAGTCCTTTAAAGTGAGGAGGAGTTTCCAACAGTTTCTGCTTTTCTCGCTGGAAGAAATTCCCTGAAGCAGGAGGTAAAGAAGACTTGTTAGAAATGAAGAAAGGGGAAATTAGAGATGACTTACACAAATTTCCTGTGCTACGGTCATCTCCTCCAAATCATCTTCCATTGTGCAGCCAGAGGAATCTTGTTGACTCTCAGATTTGGCCATTGCCTTCATACTCAAAAATCCACCCGTGGCTTCTCTTTGACAAGATCCGTGCTCATTCCTTGTTCTTGTCTGTCTCCCAGACTCTGGCCACACTAGTCTGCTCTCAGATCCTCAAGCAACTCATTTCTTCTGCTATCCCACTTCTTCCCTCATGCCTTTCCCCAGCTACTGCTCATCTTTCAGAACTCTGTGCACAGGATGTTTCTTATCTAGGCTGGGCCCCCTGGGAGAGGCCACACTCCATCATCCTTCCTGGTGACATGGATCACACTAAGCAAGGGTACAGTCATTGCGTGGCTTCTTCACTGCCCCTCCCACTGCATGTAAGCTCATGAGGAAAGGGATCACGTTTGCTTCTGCTCACTACTGTTCCCCGGAAGCTTAGGCCAATGTCTGGCACATTTCAAGAAAGACCAGGGTGGGGGTGGGGCGACAGTAGTGCAGAAAGGTAGAGATAGAGAATTTTGTGTTGTCTATCATCAATTTTTGTCTGTTTGGCTTTGCATTTAGATTCAATCTGCTATCTCATCCTTTCAGGTGATTGGACATCTATTCTATATTAAGCATTTCTGATCTCAAATTTCTATTCTATCTGTTAGTCGTGGTCGTACTTAATCATAATAATACTTCACGTTTTTCGAGCATTTATTGTGAGTCCAGCATTGAGCTATGTTTATCACGTGCACGTATAATTCTTGCAACAGCTGTCGGAAGTGGACACTCTCCTTGTCTACATTTTGCACATAAGGGAAACAAGACTTAAAGAGCTCGCCTTCACAGACTGCCTGTGGTGTAGCCAGGAGCATAGCCAGCTCTTGCAGACTCCAGAGTCTGGGCTCATAACCACCGAGATTGACTACCTCCCACAGACTTCTTTCTTCCTTTCCTTCTTTCTTTTTTGAGGGCTTCAACCCAGTTTGCTGTAATGCGACAGGAAATGGTGATGGGTTTAGCACAGGGAGGTGGGGCTGGGTAAAGGTAGAAGACTAGTAACTAAAAAGAAGGAAGAAAGCCACGGAGGGAGGAAGGGAGACAGCACCAAGGTGAAAGCTGTCGCCTTCCACTAGGATCATCACACTGGTCCCTTTAAGGCTTGAATTCCTTCCCACCCAAAACATTCCCACATCTTTACAGGCCCTGTGCAGTCTGCAGTCGAGCAACTTCACACCCCATTTCCCGTCACTCCACAAGTTCTCAGCTGGCCACTCCTGCTCTTTTAGATGCCTCTTCATCAGACCTCTTCACAGGAGATGAAGCACACCGTAGAGCTTCGTACTGAAATGGTGTGCTTTCCCCAGGTAGATGGGCCTACAGAACAACACAGCACAGCAATAACAAATTCTGGTGTGATTCCTGAACTTGCCAAAGGGACAGGACTGACCTCGGGGGGTCACCCAGCCTGACTACTTTCCCAATAAAAAGAAAACAAACAAAATATAAAACACTACCAAAAACAAATGCATCTTCCATTTGGTTCATTCGACAAAGGCAGTCCATTGTCAGGCATCTAGTCATGTGTGAGTACTAGCATAAGAAATATTTGCCGTGATGGGATGGTTTGGTGAGTTTTTCAGTGTATGTCAAGCCTTAATACCCCACTTCATGCTGAGGGTATGAGGGGTGAGGGAAGCTCGGGCGAGGACTTCTGCATCCAGGCTGGGGCTTAACTAATGGCAGCTCCTCCAAGGCCCAAGTTCACCTCCATTTTACACCCGTCGGGTTAAGTTACAGGAGGCAAGTCTGGTTTCTGGAGCATGTTAGCACAGGACAGAATTTCTCAAGGAGCTGGAATAGCTATTTGAAAAGCAGCATTTAGTCATGCTTTGACCTTTGCACTTGACCTTTGCACTATGGGTGAAGAAAACGTTTCTCTAAACAAAATAATAGTGCAAACGAGGCAGAGGGTCATGACAAACTGTAAGTGTTTTAATACTTTCTGCAGAAATAAGTGTTCTCTATGAGGGAATTTTACCGATTTATTAAGTCTGTAAGAGCTGAATGGGGTTTTTGTTGTTGTTGTTATCTAAATACATTTAACATTTGTTGGCGCATCTGTGATATTCTCAAGTCAGTAATATTGGCATCTTCCAAAATATTTTCTAAGTATGAATCAGTATCCTAGAACTCTCTCACTAAAAGTCCTGGGGCATTGGCTGGGTGGAGCAGATATGTCAAGTTAGGGCTCCTAAGATGGGTTGGAAGGGGCCCGCTCTGCTAAGTTCTGGCAGAGACTTACCTGTTTCTCTGTGATCCCTGACTATTTGCAACCCATGAACGCAAGGCTTTTTTTTTTAAACACTTAAGATCCAATTTATCATTAGTCTACATTGGGCTTTCCACAGATAGACCACTGTTCTCTGTATTATATTTTGTTGTTAAGATAAGCTAAAGGTGGAATATTTCCAGTATTGTCTTTGCCATCATACTCAGTAGTTAATAAGGAGAAAGTGCTCTTTCATGATTAAGGTTTTCTTGGTGTAAAAGGATATTTCATTATTTTTAGAGATTTTGTTTTTGACCATTGAAATGATAATATTATTTTCATGTGAATCATCATGTAATTACATTGACTTAAAAATGCCTTTGCCTTTCTTAGGCTTTGGCCAGACAAGCCAAGATTGATTTTGAGGAACAAGCCATCAGAGAGAAGGAAATTCATGAGCAGATTGCTGTGGAAAGAGCTCAAGCTCGTTATAGAAAGCATTACACAATATGTGCAGTAATTTTGGATCAAATACTTGATTTGTCCACTAAAGTGGCCGACTACCGGATGTTGACAAATAAGTAAGTGGTTTTGTTTTTTTTTTATAATCATTACAGTATAGACATCACAGGAAATGAGAGAGGAAAAGATTGTAATGTAGACACTCAGTTGATAAGAGAGACAACATTTTTTCTTAAAAAAACACTAATAAGTGGGGTTCAGGATACCTGCATTACTGACTTAATTCACCCCCTGATGAACCTTATTTAAGGTGTATTTATATGTCTTTTAACAATTAAATTTTGTGTCTAAATTATAATTAAGACAACTATGATAATTTCTTTGAAACACTTGTAACTTCTAAAAGCCTGGAATTGTTTGAAGATTATTTTACTGGTCAATAAGTCTATTTCTGTTCATCGCCCCTTGTTTCTAAAAGGAATTAATACATTTAGAAGGAAATATTCAACAATACAAAATATATTAATAACATGCCAGAATAAGAACAAAGGAAAATCCAAATTAAAGTAGAAAGTTAAAAGCAGGGGATACAATGGAACACGGTTATACTGGCAACAGTAGATCTGCCAGTTGCTGCAACTGAGCTGCAAATTTTATCTTCCTGGTGGCCAAAGTAAAAAGGGAAAAAAAAATCTATTGTGTTTTCCATTTTCCATTCTGATTCCTTACACAATACAGATCTTTTCTTGGCACTCAGTTCAGAACAATTGTTCACTCATATGGTACCCTCACCTAAGATACATTGAGTAGTGTAGTAGATCTAGTGGAGAATGTCCTCAACAACATCTTTTAAGCAAATATCTCATCTGGCTTCATAGTATTACTTCTTGTGATATTCTTTGCTGAAAGCTCAAGGGAAATGACATCACAGTAGGTCTCAGTGAAAGTGATTCCACAAGGATAAAGATGAGGTGACCCAGTTAAATGTGTACACATCTCAAATTACTTAGACTGAGATCTTCTTGAGAACCCCCTATTGCCCACAGTGGCTGCACCAGTTTATATTCCCACCAACAGTCCACAAGAGTTCCCTTTTCTCCATATCTTTACTTTTTATTTCTTGTCTTTTTGATACCAGTCATTCTGACAGATGTGAGGTGATATCTCATTGTGGTTTTGATTTGCATTTTCCTGATGATTAGTGATGTTGAGCATCTTTCCATGTATCTGTTGGCCATCTTTATGTCTGCTTTAGGAAAATGTCAGATCCTCTGCTCATTTTTAAAATTGGATTGTGTGCTCTTTTTTTGCTATTCAGTTGTATAAGTTTTTTATGTATTTTGGATATTATTAGGTATATGACTTACAAATATTTGGAAATATTTTCCCCATTCAACAGATTACCTTTTCTTTTTGTTGATTGTTTTCTTTGCCTTGTAGAATCTTTTCAGTTGGGTGTAGCCCCCCTTGTTTATGTTTTGCTTTTGTTGCCTTTGCTTTTGGTATCAAATCCAAAAAAAATCATTGCCAAGACCAATGTCAAAGAGCTTACTAGTAGCCTATGTTTTCTTTTAGGAGTATTATGGTTTTAGGTCTTACATTCATGTCTTTAATTAATTTTAAGTTTATTTTTTGTGTTGTGTAAGATACGTGTCTTTTAATTGCAATTGAACAAAACAATGACACATATATTTTAATACTCTACACTAATATTCAAGATAAACTCATGTTACTTCATTGAACAAGATTTTATCAGTATATAATTTTTTTCTAAAGTATGGGTAAATTTTTGGTATCGGCCTACTCAGGAGAACTGACTTTTTTAGACTGCTTCTTAAAATTATTAATATTCATCTAGTAGAATATTAATTAACTGTAAGATTAAGTTTTGGACAATATTTTATGTTATTAATCACTTACTTCATAGAAACCAATGCTATTTCAATAATTCTGATGTTATATTTATATGCCTGAGCTTATTAATTTCTAAACTTCCATATCTCTACCAAGAAATCCTTAACAACTATAAATATTTTATTAATGGAAAACATAAGGTGATTATATTTGAAGTCGTACATTTAACTGAAATACTACTTTTCTTATTGTGACAAAACATACATAACATAAAATTTACCCTTGTAATCATTTTAGATACACACTTCAGTGGCATAAGTACATTCACATTATTGTGGAACTGCCATCACATCCATCTCCAAAATTTTTTATTTTTCCAAACTTAAGTGCTGTACACATTAAATAACTCTCCAGCCCCGGATAAGCCTCTGTTCTACTTTTTATCTCTGAGAGTTTGTCCATTCTGGGTATTTAATATACGTGGAGTCGTATATGATTTGTTCTTTTGGTGTCTGGCTTATTTCATTTAAACCTAATGTCTTCAAGTTTCATCCATGTGGCATGTATCAGAGTGAAATAAATGAAATACTATTTGTTTTGTTGTAATTTCAAGTTCTAGTCCAACTACTTCTAGAGACATACATCAGAATCATGTCAGACTCTTTCCTTCCTTGCATTTTGTTCTTGAAACTGTTTTCCCATCAGCCTGTCCTGATTACCTCTTAAGTGTTCATCAGATTTAAGTAGAAATAGTTACTGAAAAATAACTTTAAAGCTTATCAAATATAAAATCACAATAAAACCACCATACATTTGACTTTTCAATTACAAATTATTTGCAAATATGGAAACCAACTGTCATCCTAAAAGGGCTTTGGAAAATACTCAGTCTGTTCATTTTGCACTGGAAGACATTGATATTAGGACATTTGAAGGATTTCCTAAGATTACACAATGATCCTCTTGTTCCTTCACTCTTTTCTCATGGTTCGCAAAGCCTAACATCATAACTGAGAATTGTTTTAGAAGAACCTAAGTTTTAGAAGAACCTAAATTTTAGGATAGCACTCATTATTTTCAGATATATTATTCTGTTAGTGCACAGTCAATATGAAAGTTTGAAGAACTAGTGGCTTGAAGTAATGTCAATTCATTCAAACCTACTGTTTGAGACGTTCTACTAGTCATTAGCAATATGCAGTAATAGTAAGTGGAATCCCTAGTCTCAAACAGCAGACAATGGGAATGAGTATAATAATATAAAGACTAAGGTTTAAAGATATATTTGACTAAACATTGATTCATCTCTACCTCTTTTTAAAAAATCTTTTTTGCTATAGTATGATTCCATATAAGTTGATGCATGATTGGAAGGAACTGTTTTTTAATGGAAAGCCCATATATGAGCAAGCCTCTATTAAGCCTCTACCAGCTCAGCCCTCTGCGGAACAACTTACAGAACTAGAGAAGAGAGACTTGCTCGATACCAATGATTATGAAGAATATAAGGTACTTACTAATACGGCATAATGAGAGTGAATACAACATAATACATGATGTTTCTTTAGCATTAATTTTGTAACATTGTGTCATTTCATCCCTATTAATAAAAAATGGACATTTTATATTTGCCTTTTCCCTTGGTTTAATTTGTATTTATATACTAATTTTTACATGCCTCGCCTATTCAAAATCTGTTACCTGTTACTCCCAGTAATAGTAGGAAAGTAGTCTGAAAAAATAAAACATAGTACATTGTGAGGGCTGATGGATTTTAGAATTTTTTAAATATTTTAATTTATTCATTAGCATTTTCTTTGTATGAGCTGTCTACCTTTGCTACAAAAACCCTTATATAAACATTTTCTTTAGTAATTTATTTAAATTGTATGTAATTTTTAGAGGCATATGGAAGAGAAGATCTGAGTTTTAGTAGTAGCATAGATTCAAACAAAACTTTATTCAAAGATTTAAAAAAGTAATGGGCACCACTTGTGCTTAAAGAGCTGCTTAAAAGTCTTGGGGTCAGGCAGACCAAGGTGAGACCTTGGGCAGCCTGGGAGAGACTCAGTTTCCCAATTTATGAATTGGGTATAATAATAGACCTACTTTATTTTGTTGTTGTGAAACTTGTTTAAGATAATATGTGTTAAATATTTAGTCAAGTGCACTGCATGTTGGATACAAATAACACATATTTATTTCTTTCCTCAAAATCCTGCTCTCTCCATTGTATTTCATCTCACCTTTAGGAAGAAAGATGTAAAATTAAAAGCTATCAGATGGAAGTTCTAGGTAGATATGCATCAGTGAAATGAAGAATGAGGCCCATTATTATATCACTGAATCAGTTTTAGAAGGGTAGTAAGTGCAACATGAAAAAAAAAAAGAGAGAAGGAAGAATGATTTGACCTATTCATTTGCTGATATTTAGCAAATATACAATAAATCTTTGTTGAAAAGCTGCATGAATAAAATGAATGAATTGACAATGAACAGGGAAAGTATGAATGAGCACTAATTTGTAAATACTGAAAAAAGATTGATGAGGGTTCCTGGGTTGATTAAGCATCTGACTTTATCTCAGCTCTGGTCTTGATCTTGGGATTGTGGGATCAAGCTCCATGCTGGGCTGCATGCTGTGCATGGAGCCTACTTAAAATTTAAAAAAAAAATTAAAAAGATAACTTTATGATAAAATGATAAAATGAGCTTATGAGACATTAGATGTATATCATTGTAATTGGATGTATCTATATTTGTATCATTAAAAGAATTTTTATTTAAGAATTGGCTGGAACTTTATAGGATATGCATGCATATTTATTTTGTATGGTTGTGGAATATAGTAGATCTAGTGTGTCAGCCTAAAATATCAGGCTGCATAATAAATGGTCCGACAATATTAACATATATGAAGCTATTTTTTCCTGTTGTAAATTGAAAGTCATTTTATTTGACAGATTTTGCTAATTTATAGAATATTTATTTCTAAGTTTTATCTTAGACAGCTCTATCTACTCTATTCTTATTGCATTCGTAAATCAGGAGAACTGGTAGTCTGCAGCTTGCCTTTCTAAATTTCTTCTTGTTTGGGAAATCATTACCACAGGAACATGTTTGTCTTACCCACATCCTGAAGCAGCTGGTATGTTTCTTTTGCAGGAAATTATAAACTTTTGTTAGGAGTATGTGAACGTCTAGCAACACAGTTTATTTTGTTTATAGCCTTTGCTGTTTTCCTAGAAATGCAAATTACCCTAGGATTTCTGACATATGTTTATATGCCCTGTTTCTTTCGACTACATAATGGAAAACGGACGATACACAGGTGTTAGGATATTACTATAAACTATCCTTGTATCATTCCCTGTTCTTAGAGCTTCTGTCTCCTCAGAAACTTGTTATGTGTTCCTACATACAGGTAGAAAATAAATGCTTCAACTTGTAAACTATATTATCAGGCATAAATAGCCTTTTGTAAGAGGAAGAGGGGTAACAATCAGTACCTTAGCTAAAGGAAACTGTTGTCTACACTTATCATCGCTAAATTTACTCGGGATTTCTAATCCTTCGAGTAAATGCATAACTTAGAAATAGTCTTTGAAGAGTTTACATTTTTAGCATACTTAGCATACTGTATCTATTGATACACCCAGACCCAGCACCTGAACGAACAGATACATCCAGGCTTCGAGACCACACTTTTAAAGCTCTGTCAGCATAAGCTAGGATGCCTAAAATTTTTAAATATTACAACTAGAAATAGGCATAAAAACAAATTTTCACTCATGTACACATCATTTATAGAAGTTAAAATTTGACCATCATTGCCTAACATCATTTCCTCAATCGTCACACTCTATCAACTAGATACACCTGAGAGAGGTCTAGTTCAAGAACAGTATGGATCATCTATCTCTCCCAAGAAGGAAGCAGAAACATCCTTGTGGAGCAGCCAGGACATCCACTGTTACAGGATAACCATGAGCTATTCAGCCAAGAGTGGAGAGCAGTTCTGAAAACCCAGCGGCCCATGGGCAGCTGGCTAAGGAGCCCAACTGCTCAAGACCCACAGCTGTTCCAGCACAGCCCCCACCCAGCAGCCGGTGGTTCTCAGCTGTGCAGTGGACTTCTCCTAGTAAGTCCCAAACTTCCCCACATGCAAGTCCTTTTCATGATTCTTACTGGCAAATTACCCAGAATTCCACAACATTTGATTTTATAGAAACTGCTCATTAGCAGTTACCTACTGAACAAGCTTGGGAGTTACTAAAATTTGGTCTTCATAAACTAAAATTTGGCCATGCTTCTCAACGGCATATATTTTTCTAAGTCTCACCACAAAGCCCTTGACAGTTTGTGGAGATCTGCTGTGCGTGCCCACAAACAGGTTGTAGTTGGATTACTATTTTGGTGGAAGGATCATCTGTGTTGTTGCAAGCTGGTCATGGTTTTTAATTGCAGCGATTTTTGTTTTTAATGAAAACTTTCTGTTTAAAACTTTTTAAAAAAGATTTTATTTATTTAACAGAGAGAAACAAAACTAGAGAGAACACAAGCAGGGGGAGTGAATAGGGAGAAGCAGGCTTCCCGCTGAGCAGGGAGACCAGTGTGGGGCTGGATCCCAGGACTCTAGGATCATGACCTGAGTAGAAGGGAGTCACTTAATGACTGAGCCACCCAGGTGCTCCCAGCACTTGCTGTTTAAATTCTTGATTGGTTGAGGTTGCTGTGGTTGTTGGGTTAATCCTACAGTATGTGTGGTAATGCACATTTTTATCAATAGCACTTTTGGCTTATGATTAACTAGACTTTAAAGCTGTATTTGTATAGGTTATGGTTTAACACTAATACTCCTGTCACCGCAGCAGATATAAAATACCCATCCCCAAATTTGTTTATACAATGGCTTATTAGCAAGTGTTTTTTTCCCCCGGAGAATAGGAATGTGAGACTAAATGGGCCATGGGATTGTTTCTTTCCTGCATAAGTCTCATCTGAATTGTTTGACCCAAAGACTCCAGATTCTATCTTGTTCTTACTCTTTAACTCCAGGCTTTTGTATTGATCCAGTGGCTTTCTAGACTCACTTCTGACAGTAGACTCTCCAGCTTAGCTCTTGCCTTTGTTCTCTGGTTTCCCACTGACTGACCCTGTCTTCACTGTGTAATATTAATCACTTCCCTATGGACAGAATATTAACTTGAAGCCTGTATCTCTCAAGTAACATTACTGGGCGATTGCCCCAAGTAGATTGATCAATTTTAGTAGATGCGCGGGAATAGATCACTATTTTTATTTATTTAAGAGATATGTACTGTATTAGCTCAGGCTGCCATAGAAAAATACTGTAGACTGGGTGGTGTAAACAACAGGAACTCATTTCTCACAGTTCCAGCAAGTCCAACTTCAGGATGCCAGCTGATTCAGTTCCTTGGTGAGGACGCTTTTCCTGACTTGCTGATGGCTCCCTCGCTGTGTCCTTACATAACAGAGAGAGAGAACTCTGGGCTGCTTCTTCTTAACAGGACCCTAATCCCGTCATGGGGGCCCCACCCTCATACACTCTTCTAAACCTAATTATGTCCCCAAAGCTCTGCCTCCAAATACCATCACAGTGGGGGTAAGTCCTCAACATATGAATTTGGGAGGGACAAATTGTTTATTCAGGACACAGAAGATGTCTCAAAGTACAAACTTGCCAGTCAACCATAGGAAACCTTATTTTCACATGAAATTGTTTTATTGCTTTTTATTCCCTGCTGAGAAAGAAGTCCTAACACCTTGTCTTTTGACTATGAAGATAGGTTTATATATTTTGTTTCCAGACAGGTGCAATGTAGCTGCCTTTTAAGTAGGTAGAGTAAGCAGTTGTTTTCCTATTTTTCGCGGATGTTCTCTTAGGCATTCTACTTTGAAACTTCTGCCTGCCATTGTACCCAATGCCCCACATTATCACTCTTTTGGATTAACACTTCAGAGGTGTCTGTTAAAATAAAAACACTTCCCAAGATAAGTAACGAGAATCATGATCAACATCCAAATAACTGGAGAAGTTTGATATTGAAAGGAATGTTCTATCATTCTAGCTTAGTTTATATGTCATACATTTCAGAGCTTCAGTTTCTTCTCCCTTTTGCTTAGAGTTTTGCTTCCAAACCCCTAAATTTCTCCCATAATACTAAGCCTACCTGGCTGGATTTTTCATACTAAGCCTCATTATGTGTCTTGATAAAGTCACCAGTATGCCCTAGAATAGTGATTTGTGTAGTCATCCATAGTGACAATAACTTACAGAACAGAACATCAATTTGTTGGTTTTCAAGAGGAGCCATAGTTGCCCTAGGCCTGTGGTTGCCAAGACAAAACACTGTCTTCTAAGTGCTGTGGACCAAGGGTTTCAGAGAGCTGGAGTAGGTTTGGCAGAAGTCTGGGACTTCTGTCTGTGGGGTAAGAGAATGGAAGGAGACCTTAGGTCATGGAAAGTGTATTTCACTTCAAATGACTAGAACCGGAGACAACCGAACTTCATTAGAGAGCCATGGTAGGAATAGTTGAATTGAGGTATCAAGTCCAAGGCATCAGGCCTGAATTAAGAAATGATTTACAAAGCCAAACGATCGATACCCAGATAGTATGAGGGGTGAGCATGATATAGCCAAGGAAGAAGAGTTTTAGATGGCTGACACGAATAGAACCAGAGTGAATGTCCAGCACCCATTCTCATTTGCTCTTGATCGCATAGGTCAGGGAGAAGCCAGCCCTCTTCTAGGCCCCTCTCATCCGCGGTCAGGCAAGACAAAGGGTGGCTAAGACCCTCCTGGGCTTCCTAACACTGAAGTTCCGCTTCATCATCTATTTACTTTGCCAACTGCATGAGCCAGCTTCTATGCATCAAGTCCAGCTTATCTTCAATTAGTTACTTATATTTCCCACCTACTATTTTAGAAGAGGTTTTCAGGATCCGAACTCTAGAACTATGTCTTGTCAGCTAAATATAACAAGAACACATGGGGTTGTTAATCTCAAGAAAATTGAATAGATCCAAGAAAGTCTGAATTTTGGTGTGGGGAAGATGTCTTGGGCTGAGAACTGGAATCCCTCCCACCTGGAAGACCCTCCCACCCCACCCCTTTTACTTAGTGCCCAGGGTCTCTCAGTTATATTCTTTGGTACAATGGACTTACCACAGTCTTCCATACAATGTGTAGTCACATTTATGGGGTTTTTTTTTGGGGGGGGGCTGGTCTATATCTCTTTAATGTATTAACCTTAACATTGAAGTCAAGAATATAGAATGCAGTAGCCATTACTATAGTACTATAAGAGAGGGTATTCTGTGTGGAAAAATTCTACGTGAATTTTTCAGTGACAAGATAGGTAGACCAAATTATAGTGTCTACATACTTTGTGATATTAGAAAAATCCCAGCCAAGTCTATCTAACTGTCCCTGGCTGAGCAATGATAGCAGATAGGTGAATTCAGATGTGGAAGCTTCTGGAAAAGTTGCTTGAGCAGCAAGACCACAGAGATTATTACAGACTATTATAGATAATTATAGATTCTTATATTCTCTTGAGGGAGACCACCACCTCTCTAATGAAGAGAAGATTGTTTGAGCAACTAATGGATGCCATTTACTGTTTTTATAAGGACAGCCACCACCACCAGATTGTTTGGCAGCCCTGGCATAGGGCTCTGATATAAAGTCCACTATGATGCTGCCCCAGGGGTATTTGGGGTCAGGAGAAATACAAGCCTTAGAGTCTCAATTTGTTCTGGCTCCAGGCAATTGTGCTTTGAAAAATATTGTGCTGTGCTTAATGCCTTGGAAGGGCCTTGGTGGCTTTCCAGAGTGGAGAACGGATCCAGGAGTACAAGCTACTCTCTCACTGATCCCCCTCAGAGTCACTGTGAATGTGTCTGAAATCAGAATCCTAGGTAAGGAGAAACCCGTGTCTATTGCTTACACCCAATTTGTCACTAAATTTCAGTAGCACTGAAATGTAAGTTTTTAAGACAGAGGATCTCTCAGAATGTCATAGTCTCAGTTACCCCTCCCCTACTAATCAAAACTATAAGACAAAGTATCAGCTCCATAATTCTTGCTGCCTAATATATAAGTAATCAATTGCTCAGAGTTTTAGGAAAAGAAGCCTGCCACTGTTTGCAAGTGCTGAGCATTCTGAATTTCTAGATTTGTTACAAGCTAGAGTGAGTGGATTACAGAATGAGGTGCCAGGCTCCCCCAAGTGTAGCCTATAAACTTTGACAGTGATCAGCACCAGGTGCTAGGTAATTGACCACGACCAATCTGAACTTCAGATACAAAGTAGATGGACTGTTACCCTAGGTCTTCTTTAGTGCAAAGCTAGAATTAAGCACATCTGTTCATGGAACACTACATCAAAAACTAATGATGTACTGTATGGTGACTAACATAACATAAAAAAAATAAACGCATCTGTTTTCATAGTAACAGATCAGGACAGATTGGGGAAGACTACTTCTGGGGCTGAAATGATCAGATTTTTAAGTAAAAGCCATTATTTGATTAAGACCAGTTTTTCAGATTTGCTGATGATTTGGAGTTAACCATGAGATTGACTTGATAGATAGGCAGGCATTGATGACTCAGTTCTGCTTCTGGCCAGAACAGCCTTCATCTCAGCATGGCAGGGGAAGTAGAGTTAACGTCTTTCTTTCCCTCATTACCGTGAGCCACATCTGTACTTCCTGGTGGTAGATAATGGCATGGTCCAGTCTGAGCGCTCTAGCACAGATGGGCATGGGGGCATACCTCTAGCTTGGGGGTGCACCTCGCTGGCCACTATCAATGTGAGGTGTGCATCCCTATCTCCCTGGTTTTTCTGGAACCTGGAGGTCAGACGGTATGGTCAGGAAGCCAATAATACTCAGACCTGACTGGAGGTCAGATGACTCAGAAAAGCTGCCCTGCTCACTCAGCAGGGCTAGTTCACCTTTCAACTGACCTTTAATCTAGGCCACTGCACAGATCCCATTCCATAACAGCTCCTGGAAGGGAGGTCAGAATTTTGTTACACTTCAGCCTGCTGCTGTGTCCTCCCTTCCTCCTTGTCAAATGCAGTATAAGGCAGTATCAGTCCTTTCCATTGGACCCTGGCTATCAAACAAGCACCATAGAGTGGTCAAGAGACCCTCTAGGGCCACCTATTTACATGAGCTGAACTCCCCACCAGATAAGACAGCCAGCTACCCCTTCTATTTCTCCTGAGAATGCTGGCTGGTTGTCAGGAATTTTTAAATCAAAATTACAAATTTCGGCAGTTCCTCCAGAGTCCCTCAGGATTTTGCAGTAGTTGGAGGATAGAAAACTTAGGAAGGAGAGACAAAGAACACAGCCTCTCAAAGCTACCAAGTTTTGCCTTAATTCTTCCCTGTGGAGCATGGCTTTTTTCTGAGGGCCAGATTTCCCAAGCACTGTACTTGGAATATGGCCACTTGACTTTCCATGTTGCCACTGTCATAAATGTGCTTCTGTAATAATAGATTCTCTCTGGTAGGAGGCAGGACAGATCCAGACCAGAGGTCAGCCAGGAGAGCTGGTCCCAGGAGTTGAATTCTTAGAGCTGGAACTAAGATGATCAGGATAATTTACCTGAAGTCACTGAAAACAGGAAAAGGCAGAGGTGGGCTTAAGACAAGGCCTTTGACTACTCCAGCGATCAAAGCTGAGATTGGGTGAGAACCAGACTAGAAAATGAAAACGGCGGCAGGCTAGAAGTGAGGCAGAGCTGGAACAGAACAGGACTCACATTAAAGGCCTGGAAACAAAGTAGGAAGCCCTAGGCAATTGCCACAAAGAGAGCTGGAATGCCTGCAGCTTATTTTTTTTTATCTGTCAGTCAAGGGTACATGGTTGAGTCAACCTAGTTTAGCAGGCCCAAGATAAATAGGAATATAAAATTAACTAGGTTACAAACAGCTTGCCACAGAGTGGCTCTTATCTACCTATTCACATAGGCTCCTCTTATCTACTCCAGACACTGAGAAACCTCTGATGTTGCTTCTTGCAAAGTCCCCAAATTAAAAGTTATTTAAATTTACTGCATTTTCACTGGGATGCTGTGTGCTGCCATTAAAATATATATATATATATATATATATATATATATATATATATATATATATATATACCTGGATTTAATAGAGAAACTCCTTCAAAATCATACTTACAGCCATGATTTCTAGAAATGCTTCCAGGATTAGTTCATTTAATATGTGTTGTTTGGATTCTTGTTAACATCTGTGAGGATGACATTTTCTGATCTTGTTCCTGGATTTGGGGTTGGGCTGTGTCTGAGTCTTCTTTGTACTTAACCAAAATTACTAAAACATAATATCCATGTATTCATTCATTTATTCAGTTCACATACAGCCTATACTACTGATTGCTTGATTGATTCATTAATTCAGTCAAGAAATATCGACTATCTACTTTGTCCCAGCACTATTCTAAGTACTGTAGATATGAAGTTGATTAAATAGAGATCCTTTCCTCCTGTGCTCACAGTTTAGTAGAGATGCGAAGAAACAAAACAAAACAGAAGAACATTCCAGAACATGATGTTATGTGTGGATAAGCATGGGTGCTTACGGGGACACTGGAAGGGGTGTTTCAGCTGAGCTGTAAAGTATGAGCAAAACTGTATTTCGGGTATCCCAGACTGTCATCACTTCCTCACTTCTTGCAGAGTGTTGTGCAAGAGAAAGCCAGCCATAGGAGATGCAAGATTAAGGCAGCTTGACTATCGGTATGGTGGAGTTGTGGTGCATCAGCTATACTCTGAAAGGTGCATAACCCCCTCTTGTGGAGTTACTACCTGTGGTGTTTCTCGAAGACAATTTATTAGAAGCTTCCATCTTAAGTCTTTTGGCCATACTGTACCAAGACAATATGTCCATTGTTGGTTTTATCGTATAAGTTAAGAGATTGCCTTTCAGGAAAACCCAAGCAGGTGTCAAAAACACTGTAAGTGTTGTGTTCTCTAAGAAGTTCTTTCTCTCTCTTAAGAGAAAAAGGTATTTTTCTTGTTTTTGTTTTTGTTTTTGTTTTGAAGGCATCTGTAATTGAATTGTAAGACATGTAGAGCCTACCAAACTGAGAGTATCTGGCATTTCAGGTTGTGCAGAGGTTGGTAAGTTCTAAAGATCTATGAGATCAAACTCTGGACTATGTGTGCTTTCAGACTAGTACCACCACTACAAAAGCCACATTTGGATGTCACTACTATCACAGGCATAATCCAGTTTTGTTTGTTGGTTGGATATTTTGTTAGATAGAGGCACTCAGATTTTAAAGACAAATGAACGTCTCCCAAGGCCCAGATTCTGGTTATCCAAGTTGATCAAATTAAACTGTGTCTGCCCCTTCTTTAAAAGAATAGATGAGGAAGCTCTCCTCCCAACTTGGATCTTTGGAAATGGCAAGAAATGAGAATGAGGTACATCTCTTTGAGTCCAACCAAGGGCAATCATTTTCACAGAAGTATAGAATTGTTGAGAAAATTATGCAGCTCCTCTAGCAACAGCATCGAACCCCTTGGACAATGTGACAATCGGGGAGAGAATCTAAACTGAACACATGGATGATCTCAGGTTTGTCCCTGAAGTGTGCACAACAGCCTACTTCAAGCATTGTTCCCAAGCAGATGCTGTGTGTAAGTGCTCATGTTGCTTTTAGCCATGGTTAATAATGGGGGGGGGCGGTGAAGGATAATGACACATCAGAGCATAGGAAACAAAAAGGATATGACAGACTGGAAACAAGAATCAAAGTCTATGTAATCATGAGGTACCTACAACATGATACAGAGAACCATACGGGGGTGAGTGGGGATCCCGGTTATAAATCATTGCGTTAGGTCCATGTCATTTGTGAAGATAGGAAGAATAGATGAATCCTATGGTCCTAGGAGTCCAGAATTCAAATTTCCAAAAAGGTCAATGTAAATGAATGAATGAAAACAGTGCTGGTTAATATGTAGCGACTTCCAACCAAGGGCAGAGGCTGTTTACACTGCTGTAGTTTCATGGTCCCAGTGCGCCGGTAGACAAGGATTCCCAGAGAGAGATGGACTCCCCTAGGGAGAGGTGTTGGTGGATCTGGAGTCTTGTACCTTCTCAAGTATGCATACTGATGGTATTTATGCAGGGATAATAACAATGTTAATATTAAGATAAATAAATCTTATAATTATTATATGTATGTATAAATGACAGTTTCCATTAATGAGGTGCTAGTATCATGGAGCACATCTACACAGAAAAAGTATCTCATTAAAGCAACCGTTTGAACCAGGTGATACTTACCTAGTATTGCCCACCCTCAGCACCAGAGTCTTGAAACTAAGAATCAGATTATCTATTTATAACAATATCTGAAGGAATAAGAAGGGTACATTTTATTATATGATTTTTCCTCTAATAAAATTTTATTATATAATTAACATAATTAGATATAACCAACCATGTAAAATAGGGATCTAGTAAAAAAAAAAAATCTAGTTCCTCTTCATTAATGACTCTCTAGCTCATTATAGTTAAACTAGTAGGCATCATTCTGGTCTGAATTTCCCTTTTTCCAGTTCTTCTGACCTCCTTTTTCACTCATCATGTTCTTATTCCCACCTGAGATGATCACTATGACTTACCCTTTATCTTGGTCTTTATTTAGAAATTTTATCAACTGTATTTTTAAGATAATTCTACAAAATGTGTCCCACCAAATCCTTGATCTCCTTATGTCCACAGGTTAGCTTAATCTAAGCACTCAAAGAAAATGTTCTCTGCGTGGTCAGCATTCTATCCCATTGTGTTTGGCCACATTCTACCACTAATTCAGTGATGGAACAGGGCTTTATTCTGATCCCTTTGTGAGGAAACCTGCCTCTCAGATTGGAGTGCAAGCTCCATGTGGTTTCTCCTGTTGGCAGCCCTCCTGTGTGACACTGTCCTGTGCCTCCAACAGCAGCCCGGGAACTTCTTTGTCAGACATTTAAAGTGCACAGCCACCTAGGCCGCACACACACGCAGTTCATTCAATTTTACAGCAGCCTGTGAAATAGATATTATTATTACACAAAGATGAGGAAACTGACAAGAGTACAAAAAAAGTAATTAGCAGTACTATCCCAGTCATCTGATTTCAGTCCCAGAATGGTTCCTTTAGAAGAGATTAAATGAGTATACTGAACAAAATCATGAGAACATTGGAAACTTTCCACCTCAAATTGGCTTTGGACTTAAAGCCTTTTATTATTATTATTTTTTACTTTTATTTTTTGGTGTCTTTGTTTTATTGTTTTTCTTTTTGTTTTTAATTGTGGTCAGTTAGCCAGCATATAGTTCATCATAAGTTTTCATGCAGTGTTAAAGCCTCTTTTCAAAAATAATTTCTTTGGTTTGTTTTTTGATTTGATTCATTTCTGATTGGCCACATTACATAAAATAATTCTCACTTGTCTAATTTAGAAGTATAAATGATTCCAGTGAATGGAAGCAGAAGCAAGCAATAAATTCTAATTCAATCAATGATTATGGAAAGCAATTTAGTATTTAATTAATTTTGAACAATGCATATTATGCACAAAATTGTTAGAAAAACCAAAGACATTAAACTCAAACTAAATAAATTTTACAAGGAAAAGATAGTTTGAATAGAAGTATTATCAGATACAATTATATTTATTTAGTAACAAATTCTACCAATTTTAAAGGAAAACCTATTATGAATACTTTGGGGTATTTTTGTTTAATTTTTTCAAAAAACATTTCTTTACCTCAGAATGTTGTCATATCAGAAATTCTGTCACCAAACCATGCAAATCTTCTATAGCACTTATCAAATCTGTCAGTTTATATTCTGAGCAAACATTTTTTGGTCAGACAATTGATAGATATGGAAAGAACACCTGATAAAAAGAAAGCAATAATATAGGCATGTATTTATTAATATATGACAGAGCATATATAAAAACATGTACACATTTATATATGACCTGATATGAATATTTATGCTGTCACATAAAATTCATATTAATATAAATATATAAATATAAAGATTTATATCCTGACATGTAGTCAGAACAAAGACATTACTTCCTCCTCCTCAAAAAAAAAAAAAAAAGACATAAAGCAATTTAGATTAGCAGAAGTTGAAAAACTGGCTCGTGTTTTGTGAAGTAATGTAGTAAACTTGGTGTTTTGTTTTTGTTCTCTCTTTGGTTTTCATGAGGGCCTGTGTTGTTGAGGGAGCGCGTCCCCCCCCCCGGTGGATATTTCTCATGTTTTTTTGTCCCAGTTACTTGAACTAAGAAGACTAACTTTTTTTTTTTTTAAGATTTTATTTATTTGACAGAGAGGGAACACAAGCAGGGGGGTGAGAGAGGGAGAAGCAGGCTTCCTGCCGAGCACAGAGCCCGATGTGGGGCTCGATCCCAGGTCTCCAGGATCATGACCTGAGCCGAAGGCAGTTGCTTAACCAACTGAGCCACCCAGGCGCCCCAAGAAGACTAACTTAAGGTGGTTGGGACAAGTTGACCGGGGGCAAGTGATAAAATTTAAAGAAAAAAGTGCTAATAAAATGGATCTTCTTTAATAAGAATTGGGGAAGACTTAAACATAATTTTTGAAAAAAACTGATAAGCTGATCTATCTTGAGATCATAATGTTCTGGACCACTGAAACAACACATTAGAGTGTTTTGAAGTTTGAATAGTTAAATTTGTTGTTTATACTAATTCCAGATAATTTTTTTTATTTAAATTCAATTACCCAACATTTAGTACATCATTAGTTTCAGATGTAGAGTTCCGTATAATTCCAAATAATCATAAAATATATCATAAATGACAAATCTGTCTACGCTTTGTAGATTGTGAATGGAATATTTATATAATGAAATTGTTACCTACTTATGTTACTGAGTTTTTTACATGCATCAAAGATAATTTTTTAAATCTTTTAAGTGACTTCAGAAAAATACTATCTTACCTAAGTTTTTAGTGATTTGTATATAACTTAAACCCTAATCCTTACTGTTTTTATGTCTCAATTGTTATTTCTTTATTATTACAGTGATGTTAGAGCGAATTTGAACACTTTAGAAAATACAATTAAGCAATGTGTTAAATTACTCTCTCACCAGTATTGAATGGGAAGTATGACTAATTTTTTTGTGTTAGGCAAAATATGATGCATCATTGTTTTATTTGGATATCTTTATTTCTGTGAATTTGAACGTTGCTTCAAAAACTCATTGACCATTTTATTTTGTTTTGGGTACTGACTATTCATATTCTTTGGACCTTTTTTTTCTGTTGGGATATTTTTCTTTTTTATCTGATTACTTACAGCTTTTTATAACTAACTAAGACTCTTAACCCTTTGTCAAACGTTTATATGTTCACATTCCTTTTGTTTTTTATTTTTATATTGTATAGATGTGTTTACTTGCATGGGGGGATGTGTAAAATATTTTATTTTTATATAATCAAATTTAACAAGCTTTTATGGTTTTCATGCTTACAAAGACCATCTGGAACACATAAATGTTCATCCAGATTTTGAGGCCTTCATGATTCCTTGGTTCCAGAATCTATTTTCATGAAAAATATAAGGATATCCAACTTTATTTTTTTCAAATACGTGGCCATAAGTTATTCCAGTACAAGTTATAAAATAATCTACTTCTCTGCTGCTATGAAATATAAACCTTATTATGTACTGAATTCCTACTATACTTAGCTGTGTTTATAGAATTTATATTTTTATGCTTTGAACAGACATTTCTTTCTGAAACTCATTTTTTATTACTATATCTTTTTTTAAAGTTAAATTCTATTAGCCAACACATAGTACATCATTAGTTTCAGATGCGGAGTTCAATAATTCATCAGGTGCATATAACACCCAGTGCTAATCATATCACATGCTCTCCTTCATGCCTGTCACCCAGTGACCCCATCTGCCTCCCCTCTCACAACTCTGTTTGTTTCCTAAGGTTGAGAATCTCTCATGATTTGTCTCCCTCTCCAGTTTCTTCCCATTCAATTTTTCCTCCTTTCCCCTATGATCCTGTCACTAGTTCTTATATTCCACATATTAGTGAAAAAATTATGATAATTGTCTTTCTCTGATTTACTTATTTAACTTACATAATACCCTCTAGTTCTATCCATGTCATTGCAAATGGTTGGCTGAGTAATATTCCAGTGTGAGTGTGTGTGTGTG
Organism: Spilogale gracilis; assembly: GCA_004023965.1. Taxonomy (NCBI): domain Eukaryota; kingdom Metazoa; phylum Chordata; class Mammalia; order Carnivora; family Mephitidae; genus Spilogale; species Spilogale gracilis. The sequence continues at coordinate 135,385 of PITA01002211.1, forward strand.
TGTGTGTGTGTGTGTGTGTACACTATCTATATATTGTATACGGTAGATATGTCATTTGCAAATATCTCCTCCTCTACTCTATGGTCAACTAATCTTCAACAAAGCAGGAAAGAATATGCAATGGAAAAAAGACAGTCTCTTCAGCAAATGGTGTTGGGAAAATTGGACAGCCACATGTAGAAGAATGAAACTGGACCATTTTCTTATGCCATACAAATAGATGAAAGACCTCAATGTGAGACAAAAACCATCAAAATCCTAGAGAAGAACACAGAAAGCACCCTCTTTGACCTCGGCCTCAGCCACTTCTTGCAAGACAAGTTTCCAAAGGCAAGGGAAAAAAAATGAACGATTGGAACTTCATCAAGATAAAAGCTTTTTGCACAGCAAAGGAAACAGTTGACAAAACCAAAAGACAACCTACAGAATGGGAGGAGATATTTGCAAATGACATATCAGATAATGGGCTAATATCCAAAATCTATAAAGAACTTATCAAACTCAACATCCAAAAACCAAATTTTTCCAGTCAAGAAATGCGCAGAAGACATGAACAAACATTTCTCCAAAGAAGACATATAAATGGCCAACAGACATGAAAAAAAACGCTCCACATCACTTGGCATCAGGGAAACACAAATCAAAACCAGAGTAAGATACTACCTTACACCAGTCAGAATGGCTAAAATTAACAAGTCACAAAACCACAAATGTTGGTAAGGATGCAGGGAAAGGGGAACCCTCTGACACTGTTGGTGGGAATGCATTCTGATACAGCCACTCTGGAAAACAGTATGGAGGGTCCTCAAGAAGTTAAAAATAGAACTACCCTGGGGTGCCTGGGTGGCTCAGTCCTTAAGTGTCTGCCTTTGGTTAAGGTCATGATCCCAGAGTCCTGGGATCAAGCCCCACAGCTCAGCCGGAAGTCTGTTTCTCCTCTTCCACTCCCTCTGCTTGTGTTCCTTCTCTTTCTTTGTCTCTCTCTGTCAAATAAATAAATAAAATCTTAAAAAAAAATAAGAGGAGCACCTGGGTGGCTCAGTTGGTTAAGCAACTGCTTTCGGCTCAGGTCATGATCTTGGAGACCTGGGATTGAGCCCCACATCAGGCTTCCTGCTCAGCGGGAAGCCTGCTTCTCCCTCTCTCAGTCCCTCTGTTTGTGTTCCCTCTCTAGCTGTGTTTCTCTCTGTCAAATAAATAAATAAAATTTTTTAAAAAAGAACTGCCCTACAACCCAGCAATTGCACTACTAGGTACTAACCCAAAGGTTACAAAGGTAGTGATCCAAAGAGGCACATGCACCCTAATGTTTATAGCAGCAGTGTCCACAATAGCCAAACTGTGGAAAGAGCCCAGTTGTCCATCGACAGATGAATGGATAAAGAAGATGTGGTACATATATACAATGGAATATTACTCAGCCATCAAAAAATGAAATCCTGCCATTTGTAAAAACATGGATGGAACTAGAGGGTATTATGCTAAGTAAAATAAGTCAATCAGAGAAAGACAATTATCATATGGTTTCATTCATATATGGAAATTAAGAAACAAAACAGAGGAAGGGGCTGGGTAAAAAGATGAATCAGAGAAAGAAACAAACCATGAGAGATTCAACTATAGGAGACAAATGGGAGTTATGAGCAACATATGAGTTACTGAACTCCACCTCTGAAAGTAATGATGCACTGTTAATTAAGTGAATTTAAATATAATAGAATTTTTTTAAAAATTTAAGCATCCTTAAAATCTCTTGTTTCTTTCATTGTATGTTACAAAATTGATATTTGCTATTCTTCATCTTTGTTCACAACTCATAGCAATTTCTTTATCGTGCTTAGTCTGGACAAGTTCTAGAAATATATCAATAAAAAGTAACTCAACAGTTTTGCTCTCTAAACATTTCCATTTTTTAGGAGTTCCTTCCTCATTTATTTATTTAAAATTATTTTTTCCTAATTTAATGCTTAGTTTGTTTCCCTTCTTTTTTTATTTTTGATCAGGTATTTTATGGGTCTATGAATTTTCCTCTGAGTACAGTTGGATCCTATCCCACATTTTAAATAAATCTATTGTTTTAATGTTCTTTTGTACATTTTTATTTTTAATTTCTTCTTTAAGCCAAAAAGTATTTTACAAGAATGCTTTTAATTTTTAAGAATTTATATTTCTTGTGTATTTCTAAAATTTATTTCTAGTTTTATTACAGAGAACATGGTCTGTAGGTTGTTTGTAAACCTATAATTATTTGTTTCAGCAAGAAATCTGAAGAAACTGGGAGTTAAACATAATAGATTTAGAGGGCATCATATCAGGCATGAATGTTCTCTTTTATCTTTCTTAGATTAAAATATCTTAAACTAAGATTAGTATTTGCATAAGATGACAGATAAACTACTATTCTCTTTTATCTGTTTACTAAGGGTAGCTTCAATTTAAATGTCTTTATGCTCCGCCTGAGTTACATTTTTTCTCAATTAACTTAATATTCTTACTTTCATAAACTGTTAAGAATTTTTGAGTTTTTTTCTTTTTTACTTTTCCATAAGAAGCTCATTTTTCTGTTCTCTAATGTGGACATATCGTGTTATTTCTATTTATGTAATATAATTATTTAAAATATTACTTTTGTTTGCTATAATTTGAGTTATTTTCAATATTAAAATTTTTATCTGCCTAAATTCCACTTTTGAAGATATTCTGTTTTGTTTGTTTCATTGCTATTTTTCAGAACATGGTTGGAGAGTGGGCCTTACCAGAAGAAATGGTTGATAATTTACCACCCTCCAACAATAACATACTGGGTCATGTGATTCACAGATTAGTTGAAAAATCTCATCCTCCTCAAGTCAAATCAACAGTACCAGAATTACCTTCATTTCCAATTAAAGGGTGCTTACTGGGGAAAACATTTAGTGGAAAAACCACTGCTCTAAAGGCTCTACAAAAAGGTAGAATTTCTTTCTTCCTCTTCTTCTTCTTTTTTTTTTCCACTTATTGGATTCTATTTACATTGACCATAGCTGTAAATGACTATGCCTGTAGATAAGATACATAAGAATCTGCTGATATATTGGAAAACTATGTCATCAAAACTTTTATCCAAAACACACTTTTAGGATTTTAGAGTCATAAACGGGCACTGTCCCAAGCAAACCTGGATATATGGTTATGTTATACAATGGTGTGTGTAGTTTTAATAAATAACAAGTTATAAACCTTTCCTCGTAGATTTTATTTACCTACCAATGAAGGGGAAAATTAATAATTTATAACAAATATAAAAGAAATCCACTTCAAATTATAAATTTATTAATTTTTTTTTTAAAGATTTTGTTTATTTGACAGAGAGAAACACAGCTAGAGAGGGAACACAAGCAGGGGGGTGAGAGAGGGAGAAGCAGGCTTCCTGCGGAGCAGGAAGCCGGATGTGGGGCTCAATCCTGGGACTCCAGGATCATGACCTGAGCCAAAGGCAGTCGCTTAACCAACTGAGCCACCCAGGCGCCCATAAATGTATTAATTCTTCACATTCACTGAGTTCTGTCTTTTTAATAGAAGACCAGGTTTTCTTTTAGAAGACCAGGTTTCCATTTGTGTAATTAGTTTTTATTCAGTATACTTATTTTTTACTGTTTTTGCTGGAAAACTCATACTTTTCAGAGACTATTAAGACCATCTTAAACTATTTCAAGGCAGACAAGGGATCATTCTTGAGATGTTAAAAGGACCTCCTTGAAAAGCAGCTTGACAAAGACACAATGAGATACCACTTCATACCCACTGAGATGGGTGTAATTAAAAAAAAATGGAAAATAACAAATGTTGGTGAGGAAATGTTGGTTGGAACCTCCTCATACATTGCTGGTGGGAATGTAAAAAGGTGTTGCCACCATGGAAAGCAGTTTGGTGGTTCCTCGGTGAATTAAAAAAAAATTGAAGAAGACACAAAAAGGTGGCAAAACATTCATGCTCATGGACTGAAAGAATAAACATTGTTAAAATGTTTATACTGCCCAGGGCACCTGGGTGGCTCAGAGGGTTAAGCCTCTGCGTTCGGCTCAGGTCATGATTTTAGGGTCCTGGGATTGAGCCCCATGTCGGGCTCTCTGCTCAGAGGGGAGTCTACTTCCCCCTCTCTCTCTGCCTGCCTCTCTACCTACTTGTGATCTCTCTCTCTCTCTCTTTGTCAAATAAATAAAAATAAAATCTTTAAAAAAAAAATGTCTATACTGCCCAGAGCAATCTATACTTTCAATGCCATCCTGATCAAAATTCCACTAGCATTTTTCAAAGTGTTGGAACAATCTTAAAATTTGTATGGAACCAGAAAAGACTCTGAATCACTAAGGAAATGTTAAAAAAAAGAAAAACAAAGCTGGGACATCACATTGCCTGATTTTAAGCTTTATTACAAAGCTGTGATCACCAAGACAGCATGGTACTGGCACAAAAACAATCACATAGACCAGTAGAACAGAGCAGAGAGCCCAGATATGGACCCTCATCTCAATGGTCAAATAATCTTCAACAAAGCAGAAAAAAATATCCAGTGGAAAAAAGACAGTCTCTTCAATAAATGGTGCTGGGAAAATTGGATAGCTATGTACAGAAGAATGAAACTCAACCATTCTCTTACACCATACACAAAGATAAACTCTAAATGAATGAAAGACCTCAATGTGAGACAGGAATACATTAAAATCCTACAGTAGAGCATAGGCAGTAACCTTTTTGACATCGGCCACAGCAACTTCTTTCAAGACACGTCTCCAAAGGCAAAGGAAACAAAAGCGAAAATAACTTTTGGAACTTCATCAAGATAAAAAGCTTCTGCACAGCAAAGGAAACACCAATAAAACAAAGAGGCAACCCATGGAATGGGGAGAAGATATTTGCAAATGACACTACAAACAAAGGGCCGATATCCAAGATAAGCAAAGAACTCCTCAAATCAACATTCAAAAAACAGATAATCATGTCAAAAAATAGAAGACATGGACAGACACTTCTCCAAAGAAGACATACAAACGGATAGCAGACTCATGAAAAACTGTTCATCATCATTAGTCATCAGGAATATTCAAATCGAAACCACATTGAGATGCCACCTTACACCAGTTAGAATGGCAAAGATTAATAGGACAGAAAACAACAAATGCTGGAGTGGATGTGGAGAAAGGGGAACCCTCTTACACTATTGGTGGGAATACAAGTTGGTGCAGTCACTTTGGAAAACAGTGTGGAGAGTCCTCAAAAAGGTAAAAATAGAGCTACCCTATGGCCCAGCAATTGTACTACTGGGTATTTACCCCAAAGATACAGACGTAGTGAAAAGAAGGGCCATATGTACCTCAGTGTTCATAGCAGCGATGTCCATAATAGCCAAACTGTGGAAAAAGCAGAGATGCCCTTCAACAGACAAATGGATAAAGGGTCCAAACATACAACAGAATATTACTCAGCCATCAGAAAGGATGAACACCCAATTTTTGTTATCAACATGGGCAGGACTGGAGGAGATTATGTGGAGTGAAATAAGTCAAGTGGAGAAAGTCAATTATCATATAGTTTCACTTACTTGTGGAACATAAGGAATACCATGCAGAACATTAGGAGAAGGACAGGAAAAGTGAATTGAGGGAATCAGAGGGGGAGAAAAACCATGAGACTGTGGACTCTGAGAAACAAACAGGGATTTAGAGGAGAAGGGGGTGTGGGAATGGGTGAACCTGGTGGTGGGTATTAAGGAGAGCACATATTGCATGGAGCACTGAGTGTGGTACATAAAGAATGGTCGCAACAATTCCACTATGGAATATATACCCTCAAAGGAGTGAAAACAGGTGTTCAAAATAAATCTTGTATAGGAATATTCATAAGAGCACTATTAATAATATCCCAAAGGTGGAGGGGGGAATCTAAATGCCTGTCACCTGATGAATGGATAACAAAAGTAGTATTTATCTAGACAATGAAATATTACTCAGCCATAAAAAAGGAGTGAAGTAATGATATGAGCTATAATGTTGATGAACTTTGAAAACATGATGCTGAATGAAAGAAATGTTTCCATTTATAGGAAATGCCCAGAATAGGCAAATCCATAGAGACAGATGACGACTTAGTAGTTGCAAGGACAAGGATAGAGAAATAAGGAGTGACTGCTAAATGGGTACAGGGTTTTCTCTTTGGGTGATGAAAATTTTTTGGAATAAGATAGTGGTAACAGTTGGACAACATAGATGACCTAAATACCATTGAGTTGTATGATTTACAATGGTTAAAATGGTTTGATTTATGTTATGTGAATTTTATCACAATAAAAAAGAAATAAGTGTCTTGATCCAAAAGACAGTTATAGGAGGCCCCAGAGACAGTGTTATTGGATGAAGCCAGCACAAACGGAAAATTATGTCAATTTCCTAAATTAAAAGATATTAATAAAATTATCTTTTGCACTTTAGACTTCCCTATTCAGATACTTTCTATTGACACTCTTGTCCAAGAAGCTATCAAAGCATTTCATGACAATGAAAAAAGCAGTGAGGCTCTGCCAATTGAAAAAGAAGCTGAAGGAAAGACTCTACCAGTTCTGCAAGAGAAGAGCAAAGAAATCCAGGCAAGTGTGATTTTATTTTTCTTTTCTGCTCCTCATATTCTGGAGATTTGAAGCTGGATGGAATCTAAGAGATATTCTAGACCAGAGGTTGGCAAAGTTTTCTGTGAAGTCCAGAGAGAAAATATTTTAGATTTTATGGACCAAGAGACAAAATCAAGGTTATTATGTGGATATTTACATAACAAGAGAAAAAATTCCTCCCTGCCACCCCCATAAGACACCCCAGTCTGCCCAGGGGGTCATTGAGGGTGGTTGGCCCACTTCGTGCCCCATTACCATCAGCTGGAGATAGTTTCCTGAAGAAAGAGCCACAAGCTGGTAAGACTAGTAAGGGGATGAAGGAGCAGAATTGCAAGGGATTGGAGGAGGGTGAGGCATGAGTGTTGGAGGGGGGTTCACCAAGTCACCAGCTTAGACCCTAGCAGTGGCCAACAGCAGAGTATCCATTGCATAAAGACCAGTGCCAGCTTTGGGCAGTGGCTGAGACAGATACTGGAGCAGAGCAGAGAAGGGGCAGAGAGGGGATGCCAGGCTTGGTCCCCTGGCTCACAGTGCTCTTCCACAGAGGGAAATCCAGGGACCATACATAAAACAGTTAGCTGGCTGAATTTGATCTGCGAGTGGATCTCAATTGGAGGGGTGGTGGAGAAGAAGGAGGTCTTCCTTGTTGTTTACCTGTATCACATTCCCATTGCATCTTGCTACATTGTTGCATGAAGATTCTAAGGCAGAAAAATATGAAAATGTGGCCCCACCTTGAGACTCATAATGTGGTCCAGCACAGTCATTTTAAAAGGGAGACAGTGGAGGTCCTAAGTATGAACTGGTTTGCTTGGGGTCAGAAGGCCTGTTGATGAGTGTTTTGAGTGGAAACCCAGATTCTAAATCCAGTATTCTTTCCCCTACCTTATGTTGTCTCTGCAATTGAATAAATTAGTAGAGAATCTAATCCAGATCATTTTCATGGGCAGCAAGATAAATGCCATTTAAACTACAAATTATGAAAATAACTGGGAGAAGGGGCACCTGGGTGGCTCAGTCACTCAATCAGTTAAGCATCTGCTTTCAGCTCAGGTCATGATCCCAGGGTCCTGGGATCAGAACCCCACATCGGGCTCCCTGCTCAGCGGAGAGTGTGCTTCTCCCTCTCCCTCTACTGCCCCCCCTGCTTGTGTGTGTTCTCTCTTTCTCTCTCTTCCCATGTCAAATAAATAAATAAAAATCTTTTAAAAAAATTGTAGACTGCCTCTTATTCTGTATTTTAATCAATTGGATGATCAATAATGTACACGTACATGTGTTTTTCTTATTCCCTGTGGCTATGACTGACTCGTCTAGGATTGCTATTTCTAAAATGGTTTTCTGTAAACTATCTTTTTCTTAGGTTTCACTGTACTTTCAAAATAGCAGTTCCTGTATTTTACATAGAATTGAGGTCTTTTGAAAGACGAGTATACCATAGGTTACTATTTCTGTAAGAGTAGTCATCAAATTTTACTTCTTTTCAGAAATCATTCAGTTCCTCTTTTTATTTTATTTTATTTGACTTTAAATTTATTTTATTTTTTCAGTGTGCCAAGATTCATTGTCCATGCCCCATACCCAGTGCTCCATGCAATAGGTGCCCTCAGTACCCACCACCAGGCTCTCCCATCCCCCCACCCCCTCCCTCCAAGTCCCTCAGTTTGTTTCTGTGTCCAAAGTCTCTCATGTTTTACCCTACATTCAGTTCTTCTTAATACCAATGTTATAGATAAGATAGTGTAAACCTTACTTATAGAAATAAAATGTTAAATATTATTACAATGTAACAATGTTACAATTTCTGTGTGTGTGTTTTCTCCCCCAAAGGATCTACAGACTGAATCTTCACCATATCCAGTTTCAGAGGAAGCATTGCCAGAAACAGAAGATAAAACTATACTTAGTAAGTGAGATATCAAATCATCCATATTTACATTAGGTAGGCAGACAGATAAATAGTAAGTGAACACATATGTGAGCACAAACTTGCTTTCAGGGAAAGAAAGGGGAGTTTTGCATAGTTGTCTACCTAGTCATTTAACAGAGAGAGTAAGATAAACACAGAAGTCCCTATCCTTTGTCTATAGTTACAGATAAGAGATGAATATTATGATGTAATCTTCCTACACTCCTTCAAGTAGTTGCTCACTTTTGTTGTGCTTATAACAGCCAGGAGAAATCCTCCCTCTTCCTGCCTTTGCAGGAAGACAGTATTTTATTGTTTCTTCTCACCTGTGCAGATCTGGATGAGTTGCACTGCTGGGGCTCCCTGTGAGCTGCTGCCGCTCTTTTCCCTGTGTTGAGGGAGGTTGCAGGGTCTGGTCTCTTGGCACCCACCCGAAGAGTGGTTCCCTAGATAAAGTTAAATTTATTTCCAGCCTTGGGCAAGGCACATAATTAGAACTATGCCTCCAAAACTATTGAAAAGTTATCTCACTTGGGATCTGGGTTCTAGTTTTTCAGATGCTTTTTAGAAGTATTGAAGGAAAACAATGTTAAGTCTTAAATGTCTTTTCTAGCTATGCTAGTGAAGGCTTGCCATATTTAATAGTTTCCTTATATTCTAGCATAAAGTTCAGATCCCCCTGTGTCAGTGCCATTATCACCGTCACCCCTGAGTATGGTCACCATGCAGGTCTCCTAGAGCAGCTGAGTTTTCCATCTTTTAAAAGGGCATAATCTGTCCCTTATTTCAGTTATGTGTTTCATACAAGATTTTTAATTGACTCTTAAACTATTGTAAGTATTATATGACATATTTTATTACAAAAGTCCAGTTAATTATAAATGGACTCTGAAAACCTGTTTTTTTTCTATAGATTTTAACTAACAACTCTTCTGAATTCTAGAACTTTCTATGTTTATACATGTTTATTACCTAGAACTTGATAATTTAGGAAAATAAAAATTAATGAATTAACATTTTAACAAATATTCTCAGAAACTTGGCTAGTTTTCTGAAAAGAAAACCTAAGCTGTATTTAAGTACTTCTAATGGTATTATTATGGGTGATCCATAATGGAAGGAAGGAAGTAGAAAACTCCAAGCCACATAATAGCAGGAGTTTAGTGTTGTGGAAGGAAGGTGAAGCCATGCTGTGGTGATCCTTCCTCTGAGCATCTCAGGTGTGGCTGGCTCTAGTAACCCATCTGTCCAAGACCGTAGATGATCAGATACTAACATAGTTGTTGGTGGTAAGTACTGGAGTTTGTTCCGACCACTTTTTCTCTTGCTAGGTACTGATACAAATAAAACTACAAAAGTTGAAGAAGTCAAATCAGATGATAGTTTCTCTGAAGTAAGTACTATAATCTAATTTTGACTGCTAGTATACTGAAATATGTCATGATTCATAGTTTCTTGATATGTCTTTAAATGGAATGAAATAGCAACGTGTTCCTCTTTGGTTTAAAATAAGTATGATGTTGAGACACCTGGTTGCTCAGTCAGTTAAATGTCCGAGTCTTGCTCTCAGGATCGTGAGTTCAAGTCCCATGTTGGGCTCCACTTGAAGGCTACTTAAAATAAATATGATGGCAAAATATTAGCTAAATCTAAGTTACTTAATTTTCTTTATATTCTTTATCTCTAAAGTGGTAGAAATTGCTGTTCATTTTTGCCAGGTATGAAGGTACATATGTGCTTTTTAAAAATTTTAGTCTTATGTCAAGTTTATATTTATGTATTTTTCTTTACCACTTAATTTATTACTTTTAATTCCTTCCCTACTCTCTTTACATTTAAATAATTTTTTTCCAGAATTTCTGGAAATTCTGGTGACTCTATAGAATTTGTAACAATCCTTGAAAGAACTATTTATAATTCACTGACTATTACTTCTAATGGAAACTAATACTTTCTCATATAGTGTTGTTTTTCTGTATATGGAGACATCTTTTTGTCATCAAATACAACATCCAGATTAATCAAGTGAGATTTTTTTGCTTTATTTTTATTACATTTAATTACTTTTATTATGCATTTCACCTTGGGAAACAATTTCATTATTTTTATTTTTATTTTTGAGGGGACAAGGCAGAGGGAGAAGGAGAGAGAGAATCTTATTTTTCAACTAAGATTTTTTTTAAATGTGTTTATTTAAATTCAATTTAATTAACATATACTGTATTATTAGTTTCAGAGATAGAAGTTAGTGATTCATCAGGTGCATATAACACCCAGTGTTCATTACTTCAAGTGCCCTCTTTTTTTTTTTAAGATTTTATGTATTTATTTGTCAGAGAGAGTACAAACAAGGGGAGAGACCGGGCCAAGGGAGAAGCAGGCTCCCTGCTGAGCAAGGAGCCATATGCTAGACTCAGTCCCAGAATCTTGGGATCATGACCTGAGCCAAAGGCAGATGCTCAACTAAGCCACCCACATGTCCCATTAAATGATCTCCTTAATACCCATTACCCAGTTACTCCATCTTCCTATAAACCTCCCCTCCAGTAACCCTCAGTTCGTTTCCTATAGTTTAGAGTCCCTTACAGTTTGCCTCCCTCTCTGTTTTCATCTTATTTTACTTTTCCTTCCCTTACCCAATGTTTGTCTGCTCTGTTTCTTAAATTTCACATATGAGTGAAATCATATGGTGTTTGTCTTTCTCTGACTGACTTTTTCTCTTAACTTAATACCCTCTACATACCGCATCTTCTTTATCCATTCATCTGTCGACGGACATCTGGGTTCTTTCCATACCTTGGCTACTGTGGACATTGCTCCTATAAACATTGTGGTGCATGTGCCCCTTTGAACCGCTGTTTGTATCTTTTGGATAAATACCAAGTAGTGCAATTGCTGAGTCATAAGGTAGTTCTATTTTTAACTTTTTGAGGAAACTCCATACTGTTTTCCAGAGTGGCTGTACCAGTTTACATTTCCACCAGCAGTGTAAGAGTGTTCCTGTTGGGAGAGAGGGAATCTTAAGCAGGCTCTGTGTCTAGCAGAGACCTCAACACAGGGCTCAATCTTATGACCCTGAAATCATGAGCTGAGCTGAAATCAAGAGTTGGACACTTAACTGACTGAGCCACACAGGCACCCCTAGAAAACAATTTTAGATTTCAGAACCTACTTAGAGATGGAAAAAGTTTGAGAAGGTTATACCAAACTATACATACGACAACCACTGGGAGAGAAATGGGCTTAGAGAAAGTGATAAAGGGGAATTTAAAAATTTTACTCCATATATTTTTTAATAAAGATTTTATTTATTTATTTGACACAGAGAGAGATCACAAGTAGGCAGAGAGGCAGGCAGAGAGAGAGGAGGAAACAGGCCCTCTGCCAAGCAAAGAGCCCAAAGTGGGCCTTGATCCCAGGACCCTGAGATCATGACCTGAGCTGAAGGCAGAGGCTTTAACCCACTGAGCCACCCAGGCACCCTCCATATATTTGAAATATAAATTAGCAGAAAGACTAAGCATATTTTTTATATTTGCCTTTATTGAGTTACAAATACTCCAAATTCCATATTCAATTCAAAGGGCTCACATTTTTGTGTGTGTGCTGTTGTAATTATTTGGAATATGTCAGTGAACAGAAATGACAGGGTTCCTGGACCTTAAGGAATTTACACTTGAATAAAAAGAGACAGATAACAAACCATAAACACAGTAAATGAATTATATGATCCATTAGATGGTAATGAACCAGGAGGAAAGAAAATGTAGAGTGAGTAAGGGGTAAGAAACACAGGCCAAGACGAAGGAGTTGGGGAAAGAGGGAAGATAAGTGTACTAAATGGACTAGGCCTCCTTGAGAAAGTGAGGTTTAACCAGATTGAAAGAAGATTGAGAGAATCTGCCAAGTACATCTGGGGCAGCATTTCAGGCAGTGAGAATAGCTAGATGACAGCCATGAGGCAGGAAGGTGCCTGGCCAGCAAGTAAAGCATGAGGTTAGAGAGATGAGCAGAAAGGGAGAAAGATCAGGTCAGCCTTATAGGATTGATTAGGACATTTGAAGTAAATGAGGGAACATTAAACATTACGGGTTTGGTTTTGTTTTTTTTTTACTTTAAATATATTTTATTTTTTCAGTGTTCCAAGATTCATTGTTTATGCTCCACACCCAGTGCTCCATGCAATATGTGCCCTCAGTACCCACCACCAGGCTTTACGGGGTTTTGAGTAGAGATCTAATATCATTCGACTTACAGAATACTCACTGGTGGCTGATTTAAGAATAAGCTCTAGGGAATTTCCTGTTGATAGAGCAGCTTTATTGGACTAGCCCTTCTGCAGATAACATTATAAATGCTGGACAAGATAGAAAAGCAAGTTATTTGAAGATCAAAAGTGAACCATAAAAAGCTAAGCAGCAGAGAGGTGAGCAGCTCAAACAAGCAGAAATTGTATGAAATTGTCTCACTGAATGAAGGGAACTTCCCTGGGCAAGAGCCATGCCCTTACAGGCTATCCCAGAGACACACCACGTCTATGTAGCATAGAACTCAAGCAGAAATCTTCAATAGTTTCTAATGAAGGTTTTAGAAAATAAAGGTTGGGGATGTCAAAGCAGCTGAAAATTGGAAGGAAGATCTTGGAAAGGACGGAGCCACAACAGAGGAGTCTCGAAATCTACATACACATGTCCACTAATGCTTGGCTGACTCCAGAATTATGCCAGACGATCAGTGTCTCCACCAGGGATCATGACCATTTAATCCCCCCCCCAAATATCATATTCTGACTTTTAAATTAGCTGTACTCTACCATTCATTGTTTATTTTCACAGCTGACTGTGCGTGCTCAGCTTGGTGCAAAATCAGAAAAGTTGCTGAAGAAAGGAAAGAGTATTTCTGACGTGTTGCTAGTTAACATCTTGGTAAATGCTATTAAGTATGTATTTTTAATCTACTAATATTTCTTTTATCAGATAGGCTATATAAAGAATAATATAGATTTTTTTTTTATTTTTAAGGTATATTTTGTGATTTACATGCTGATATTTCACTTCCCCCACTTTACCAGTCTTGACTTCACTCATGCAGATGTGAATATAGGTCAGGTTCCATTCCCTGCAGGGAATTCAAGGAGAAGTTAGATAACTGGAAAAGCCAAAAGATGCATTATAGAGTAGAGAGAACTTAACTGTGTGGTCACAGGCCGGTGTCCTTTTTTGTTCTATGTTTCAGGAGGAGGAAGTGAACTCAGGGATCTAAAGCTGGTCAGTGCTGGACAGGAAGGCAATGAGAAAGGAGAGGTTGCCCTGGTGAGAAGGAGATTCTGTTATTTAATATGAGTTCTACCAGAAAATGAAATGAAGTCATAACTTTTAATCCAAAAATCAGAATCTCAGTTTTTTTTAAAAAATAGGGATTTAGAAGAGCAGAGTTGAAGTTTCTTCCCTTTTCATATTGTTTTTCAGTTTAAAGACCTAAAATAATAACTCTTGGAGCTCTTATTCTCTAGGGAAGATGCCACACTGAAAGCAAAAACCCAAGAAATGCACCTCACCTTCCAGCAACTTATAATCTAATTGAGATAAGAAAGACTCATTTGAATTTTTCTCATTCAAAAAATGCAATGACTATTAATTGTATAGCAAAGTGAATGAGAGCCAGAGGAGTTCACATTAGGCAGTATGGCTCCATGCTTGTTTGGGGGGAGTCAGAGGAACTCTCCAGGTTGGCAATGTGAGTATCGACTGCGTGCTGAGCTCCGTGCTAGGTTTTTAAAATAAATCACTTCAGTTTATCCTTATAACTTCCCTGTGAGGTATGTTGTCCCACCATGTGTAGATGAGAAACAGGTTCAAAGGAGAAATGGCCTATGAACACAGGCTAGAACATGTAACACATACTCCTATAGTGAGAAGATCAGTTTGTTTGAAGTAAATGGTTCAAGACTGGAAGAGACAAGTAACCTATGGCCGGTTAGTTCTAAATACCATTTTATGGCTGCTAGAATAGATGTGGAGGCAGCATTAATGGGCCTAATTTTAGCTGTAAAGTAATAACATTTGTGTGGAAGGAGGTTACTGTGGAGTTAAAGGAAAGGTAAAGGCAAAATTCATTGTATTGTTACTTCCAAAGTACCCATATCTATCAAAATGTTAATGGTGTGTCCATTCTCAATTTAGTGAGATACCTGTGGATCAAGGATGGGTCTTGGATGGTTTTCCAATGACATTAAACCAAGCAAAACTTCTGGAGGAAGCTCTCACTGGCTACAACAGAAAGGTCCTAGAATTGGAGGAAAAGAAAGCACAAATATCTACATTGGCTATTGATCCTACAGCCTCCAAAGAAGAGCCTTCTCCTCCTTCTGCCCTTGATTTTGTCATGTTATTAGATATTTCAGATAATTCCTCACTGGATCGCATGAATGACACAGTGGGTAAGCTGGACACATTTTCCCTTTGTTTTGATATTCGTTTTTTATAATTTAAAGCTCTTTTCTCTTTCATTCTTTGATTGAATAAGTGAGTACTCCCATTTGCAATTATAAGTGTTAATAAGGAAATCTATTTCATATTTCCAAAGAATTATCTAGCAGAGCACGTTTCCTCTTGCTTTAAGGAAGTGTTGGTGCTCAGCACTGCAGAGAACTAGCAGAGAATTCTATGCTGACTGCATGCATCTCACTGAACTCTTCCCTTGGCAGCTCCCCTGACACAGGGGTGCCCTTTGTGAGATTTGTATACATGGAGGAGCTTCTTGGGGTTGTCTAGTACACCTCGGTGGGTCACCCTAATGAAAGTCATGAAGCACATCTGTTCTACAAGCAAGGATCTGGTGACATCCTTTCTTGAGATTATGTGTGAAATCAGAGGCACAAGTATCAGTTGACTGAAGTCATCACATGGTGGAATTGAATAGTCCTTCCAATACTCATAGTTTGTTTAACTACTTGTTGCCATTGAAATGAAAGTATTACCTTATTCCTCAAATTAAATACTTATGGAAAAAGTACATGTTGAACCTTGTCTTTCCAAGTTATGAGGTATTTGACCTTGGAAAATGTACTTCATTATTCTAAACCTGAGTTTCACAATCTATATAATAAAATGCCTCATTGTATTGTTAGAGATATTAAAGGAGACCTTTCTTTACTCACAACACTTCTGACCCCAGTTGTATGGGTTTCCTACACCATTCAATTCTCCAGTTCTTGGGAAAGACCAACTGGGTGTTCTACAATTTAATTCCATTCTGGCACTAACTTCTGGGAGTTAGGGCAGACTCCATAAGTTAAGGGCTCAGTCCCACAAGACTACCCCCAAGTTTAGATACCAATTTCAAGTAGTAGATTACTTGGTTACCCACACTTCTGTCTGACTTGGCTACATGACCCTTCCTCAGGTTTGAATTTTCTATAATGGCTCAAAGAACTCATGGAACACTTACTGTTACTGGTTTATTATAAAATATATCCTAAAATGAAGGATTTGAAGGATTCCTCTTCATATGAAGAGGAATATAGTGCAAGAGTCTCAAGCTTAGGAGATTTGGTCCCCATGGAGTTTGGGTTACACTACCCTCCTTGCAGGTGGATGTGTTCACCATCTCAGAAGCTTTCTAAGGCCCTTCATTTAGAGTTTTTGAGGAGGTTCTAAAAAGCATGATTGATTAAATCACCACTGGTGATTATAACTCAGCCCTTAGCCCCTCACCCCTCCCAAGCTGGGGTCTTACCCCAAGCTAAGGTGTTAGAACATCTTCCTGAAGCCATGTGAAGTCACTTAATGATATTAAAGCTTAGATTAAATGCAATTAGATATGTGTTTTATAACAGCCATTCTGGCTCAGTGTGGAGAATGCATTGGAAGGGGAATGAGGTTGGAAGCAGTAAAACAAATGAGAAAACTATTATCCTCTGAAAAACAACAGAAGCATTATGATAGCTGGGAGAGGCAAGGTGAAAATGGTCAGCTTCAAGTGGTATTTATGGGGGAAAATCACAGAACTTAATGATCAGTGAGGGCGGGAGATGGAGCCCAGGGAAAAACGGGTGAATGCAAGATTCTGGCCTACACAATTTTTGAATGATGGTACAACTTACTTTGAGAACATGGGAAGAAACATATAGAGATCCTTTAGGGAAATGTTGAGTTTGAAGTGCCTGTAGAACTTTTAAGCTAAGATGTTGAAAGAATAGTTCTCTAACTGGGACTAGTTGTCAGGAAGGAAGCATGTCCTAAAGTTAAGGATTTGAAGGCAAGCAATATTGCCTAGGAATAAAAATGTACTTTCAAAAAAACGATCCAAGATGACCCTCAGAAAACATAAGAATTTACTGGGGAGAGCACAGGAAGAAGTGTTTAGACGTAGCAGCAAGAGAGAGAGGAAAAAAGCCAGGGAAAGTAGTGTCTCACGAGCCAATAAAGGACAGATTTTCAAAATCAAGTTGTACTATTCCCACACCAGACTAGTAGAGGCTGGGGTCCTAAGGCCCAGGTTGGGGTATCAGAGCTCAGTCTCTGGAGTAGGGTGCAACAAGTTGTCCTGCAATACTTGAGTCTATGGAGAAGCCTAAATGAGAGCGTCACAAGGAAGCAACCTACAACCAAAGCCCAGTGGGCTCAAAGGCTGAACATCAGGTCATCCAAGGCTGGGCAAAGAGGAAGGGATCAGACTCAAAGTCAATAGGCAGGAGACCAGGGAGACCCACGGAGAGGCAACAGGCAGTCTAGGAGTATAAGACTGTGTCAGAATGGGAGACTAGGTGGATGCTTGGGTTTTTACCCAGTGCCTCAGTCCATCGGCCAGCCTGAGAGGGAGCAGCAGTGTTCATAATATGGAGAGAGGTATACAAACGTTTTGAATGTAGGTTCTGTATGGGTTGCTTCTGTAATTAACACCAACTGAGAATAAATGAGAGAGGCTTCCAGGGCTGATAATGTTTGTTCATTAATCTGGGTGCTCTCTTCAGTTTGTGAGGTCATTGAGCTATATATATTCAGGTATGCATTCTTTTCAATGGGTATAGTTCAACAAACAGTTTAAACATTAAAAAGAAGTCCAGAGCCTAGAGTCAGATTGACTGGAATCAAATCCCTGCTTTGTCGTTTATGAGCTGTGCAATTTGAGGCCCATTACAGAATCATAATCCTGCTTTTCAAGTTATGTTATGAAAATAAGATAATATGTGTTAAAGTACTTAAGAATTATGTGCTAAAATTATCTATAAATACAACAGAGAAGTCAAGTAAGATAAGGACTGAAACATGTCCATTGACCTTGACATTTTTGGTAAATGGAATGAGAGCTATTTCAATGGAGTATGGGACCAGGAAGGATGGTCTTTAATGGACTGAAGCATGAATGGGAGGTGAGGAGGTGGAGAGCATAATTCTCAAGAAGCTTATCTCAGATTATCTATCTACGTATCAATCTACGTATCTATCTACTCAGCTAATTTTCTAGCCAAGGAATTAGTGAGTTACAAGTCATGAATTTGTATATTTTCCTTCAAAGATGCCTACCAGTGCAAGTGTAGACTTGGAAGCAGAGATAAATATGAGCTAAATCTGGTGTAGCAGAAGGACACAAACTGAAATTTTTAGATGAGGGGGAAAGAAGCTGACGTGTTCAACCTTGCAACTCAGGTTTGACAGAAAATAAAAAGCCAAGATAATGCTGGTAAATTTGGGAGAAAGGGTGTAGGAACTGGGTGATGTGGGAAAGATTCATCAGCTATATGGTAGTGCCAGAAAGACAAATAGTAGTACTATAGGTCATTAATATTGCAGACTGAAGCCATTCAAAGTGATCACAAAATCCAGGATGTGGTTGTGTCTTAGAAAGAGAGTGCCACAAGTGGAGAGATAGCACCTCCTGAGAAGAGCTCCCATAGCCTTCTTCCACCACCCAACATGTATGCCCCTTATCTTTGGGTTTATAAATGACCTAAAAGCATTGTTCTGTATTGTAAATCACTTCATCTTTTTCAATCCTGAATGTAAGTGGAAAAGAACTGATCTCTATATTCTGTGAGGGTCCTCCATTTTCCAGAGCACGATTAGGTCACCCTTCATTGTTCTCTTGCATTGACTGGATTCCTTTTATTTATTTATTTATTTTTTTTTACTGAATTCCTTTTAATCTAGTTCAAGGCTCTCTTCCTTCTTTATGATTTTCCATTTATTATAAGTTCATGAGTTTTCTGGACTTTGTACCATTCAGTCCTGAATAGGATTAAATCAGAGCTGTTGAGGGTGTTTTGTTTTTGTTTTTGGTCTCTTGTGTTCAGTTCCTTTATGTCTACCCTATAAGGAAAGATCACAGAGTCTAGAAAGAAAGGTAATTTGCTTTATTGGAATGTAATATACTATCAACAAGTAATTTTTACATATGTTTGACTTTATAACCACCCTGTTATTTCATTCTTAATCTTTATACCATAGTGTTGATTTTCTCAGTATTTCCTAGTTTGTTATTCATGATGACCTACCACTTTTTATTCTCACTGCTTCAAAGTCAATCCTGAGATCCTATACATTGAAACTACAGCTCCTCCTTAATGTTGTGTAGTATATCATTTTCCTCATTTTCCAAGGAAAATTTGAATCTGATCCCAAAACTATACTCTTTCAACATGTTACTAAATATTTTAATGAATATTAGGCCAATGGCAGGATCATATCTATTTAGCTGTCTAGCATCAGTAAATTTTAGCAAAAACTGTAACTTTGTTTTAACAAATTATCTAATTAAGTAATTTTCATAACATAGCTGAAGGATTTTCAAGTGAAACTTCTCATGAAGACATCACTCAACGTGTAGCTGCTGAAAGCCAAGATATGGATGGGGAGCAGAATTTAAGAGACCAGATTCAGCATAGGTTAGTCTAAAACTCACTGTCCTTCTTATTTCTTGCCCTTTGAACAGACTGACCATCAGTCACTTTGGAATCATCAGATCTAGAAAAAAGATGTATTTTCTAGCATTCAGCGTTTTACAAGTAAAACAAAACTAAATAATTTTGATGTTGAGTGAAATATTTATGTGATAGCTTTTATATTCAGAGCACAAGTTATCACAGACCGGGGAGAGAAGTAAATCAGGTGACACCTCCCTTTATGGTTCATTACATGGAATCCTAATTTAGCCTTCATTCAGCAAATGCCGGTGAAGATCATGATATTTCAGACCAGAGTATAGTTTAAAATAATCTCCATTTCATGAAAATGATGTTATTAAAAAAAAAATCCCCCCTGAAACAAAAACATCCTTCTCTTGGTTGTGTGCCATTTATTCATTAGAACAAAAAACTTTGACAGAGTTAGACAATTTTATGAAACCTGGAGAGGTCTAAAAATAGGAGGTGAGCCAGAGAAAAGTAACTGTCTACATTAATTAGCTAAAGTTTATTTATTCTCAAGGAAGACAAGAAAGTTTCAGGTATCATTCCAAGATTATTTTTGAGTCAAGCAAATAAGTCTGAGCTATCTACATTTACTCAAAGATTTTTTTGATTTCTGTCTCTAAGAGAAAAACAGATGACCTCAGGCTGTAACTACCATGAGAAGTGTGCTCAAAGTTAATTCTACTGTGAGTGCAGACAATCTTCTTACAGATTTCCACTTAGTGAACCAAACTTACGCTGAAGGTTTCCTAAAATGGTGGCCTTTTCAAATCTTTTACTCTCACATATCTCAAAAAAATATGGCTTGATGGTATTAAATAATTTATTCTTCAATGTAAATAATAATCCATTGCCTGTATATTTTTTATAGTTGTTTTTCCAGTTTAACTATATTGACAGCTTATTTTTTTCATTATGCATGCCAGGTAAATCATGCCTAATGTTAGTCAAATATTTTAATTAGTATATGTTATCATACAATATTTTTGCAGAATAACAGGCTTCTTGGACAACTGGCCTTTATTGGAGCAATGGTTTACAGAACCAGAAAATATTTTGATAAAAATCAATGCTGAAGTAGATAAAGAGTCTTTATGTCACAAAGTAAAAGAAATGTTTATGACTGAAATAATGAAAAAGGAGAATAAAGGTAATTACATTTCTTTATAATTTTGAACTTATGTAACTAAAATGTGTGGTTTTAATGAGTTTAGGAAAAAATGAAAATGCAATTGCAAAGTTCTCTGTTTTATTGTGTTATACTATCTATATGTATCTTCTGAATTTAGCTCTCTGCTGCAGATATTTCTAAATAAGAGATTTTTCTCTGTTTATTTTAATTTAATCAAAATAAGTCATCTCTATGAAAGTATTTTTTTCATGAGGAAAAAATAGAATTAAAATTAAGGATGTTATAGAAAAGAGTAAAAATTTCAGTGTTAATCTTAGGAGTTAAACCCTCCTTTTGAGATGGAAACCCTAGACAGTTTATTTTCTGCAAATTTTGATGTGACGTGAGTTTATTGATTATTAACTACTTATTTTATGAGTCTTCTTCTGGAATATATCTCATCACATTAAACCATCCTGACGTCTTTCTTTCTTCATTCAACCAATAAGAATTGCCCACGAGCTTTTCATTGTATATTGAAATTTATTATTGAAAAATTAGGCTAATACACTGCCAAAGCCAGATTTCAATGGAGAGTTTTACCTTTGCAAAATAATTTGAACAATAAATCTTTCCCTTTTGTTTATCAGTCACCCTTAATTGTATCGACAACTGCTGCTTATTGGTATAATAAAAAGGTCAAAGTTAATAATACCACAAGGATTCTAAAACTGCCTTGATAGCATGCTGTCTCACCGTCTCCTGTCACTACATTCATGACCTAACCACCACAATGTATCAGTTATCTGAGCCCAAAATAGTTCACAGGTATAAGCCATAAATACCATGAGGATCCAGGAATGGACGCTTAGGAAGACAAGCTCCCCTGTCCGAATGTCTCCTCCCCATAACCACCTGTGTGAAGCTCCCAGACAAAACAAATACCAATCCATATATTATTTAAGCAGCCTAACATGTTATTTGACAGTCCGAAATTAGTCTGGAGGCTGGAGGAAACCGGCCACAGCGAACCTAGCGTCTTGGTTGGGAGGCAGAAACACCAATTCTAAACTATAGCCTCCAACACCTCCAGGTTAGAATCCGTTTGTTTTGCAAGCTGTCAGACTCACTTCAACATCTTCCTGAAGATTTTACATTCTAATCACTGAATACATTCACAACTGCTACTTATTTAAGATTTACATTCCTATTGGTTAACCACTTCAACAAATATTTTACCATTAAAACCATTGACCTAACCCAACACTCTGAATAAAACCTCCTGATTAACTTAAGAAAATAAAAGTAAATAATAAAAGGATGTGGTACTTCTGTATATATTCTGAGGTAAAGATGTGACCATTATACACTTTAAATAGGAAAAAGCTGGTTACATATAAAATAGTCCTGGTTTTGTTTTTAAAAGTATGTCTCCGTACTAAATATATATGCACAGGAAAGAATCTGGCAGTCTGGATGGTACTTGATGGTGGAGGAAGGCTGGGACGGAGACACAGCAGGCAATTTTCCATTTCCGCTTATTATTTGTCTAAATTGTTTTGAACATTTTTGCAGATAATAATTCTGTATTTTATAATCAGAAAAAAAAATCTTACCTTCCACTTTGATAGAATAAAGCCTCCTTGCTTTCAGAATTGACAAGACTCTAAGGGCAGAGAGAATAGGCATAAAAAGAAATAGCCACACAAGAGTGAAGGTATTCGGGGCCTGTGGCGCAGTCTCTAAAGTCGCAGCTTTGTCCAGCCCAGGCGGGCTGGGGAGGCCGGTGGGGGGGGGCAGGCTGGCGGGGGGGGGGGCGGGAAAGGAAGCGTGAACCTGAATGGTGAGAGGCAAAGGGCCATTCCAGCCAGAAGAGCCTAGAAAAGCATGAACCAGCCTTGTTCCGTCCCTCCTGGCCCTCAGGCTGACTGGCTTCTCTACCCTTCTCATCCTCCGTTTAAAACTTAAGAAGCTGCCCCCCAGCACTCCTGATCCTCTTTATTCTTTTTGTGTTTATTTTCTCCACAGCATTTACCACCACCCCTTGTATAAATTAAGTGACTTGGCATGTTTCTGGTTTACCAACCAGCACTAAAATGCAAGAGTAAGAGGGTATAGTGATTTTTCTCTTTGGTTCACTGACCTATCTCTGGCAACCAGAACTGGGCCTACTTTTGTTTTTACTACCTATTAGCAGTGGTGGGAGTTTTACCTCATTGTTAGTACCCTTCCTTTCCTCTAAGGCACAATTCCAGGCCAGTCAGTAGCTGCTGTTTGAGTTAAAGAATTGCTGAGAAGACTTGAGTACTGTGCACTCTTCTTTGTACTTTGCATGCATTTACTTCCCATTGGGAAGGCATAGTTCTTCCCCTAATGTTTCATTCCCACCCCCAAGGCATCTGTCACATTTTTCTTCACCTTCTCTTCAGGCGTACTTCACCTTGGTTTTCCACTATTAATTTTCAAGTAATCCTTTATTTTACTATTCTATTACATTAGCTACATCTAGATTATCACTTTTACATTTGGCACCTCTGTCAACAAGCCTTTCTACCAGCTACACACACATGCACGCGCACACACGCACGTGCACACACATGCACGCACACACACACACATCATCATCATCATCATCATCGCCGTCGTCGTCGTCGTCATCATTGGCGAAGAAAACAATATTTCTAACTAGGCAGGGAGGGCTTCAAATCTAGCTTTAAGGACTGGAAGATTTAAGGGAGATCCTTAAATCAGGAATTTAAACTTAAATCACTATGGGCAATTTTATGTTAATTTAGGCTTATCTTGGGTTCAAGTAAAATAATAGGTGTCTAAAATCTCTACTAAAGGTCCAATCTTATTATCTATTTGAAGTTAAAAAGAAATTAGAAGAAAAGGAAGCTGAGAAAAAAGAAGAAATTCCTCCGGTTGAGCCTCCCCCTCCTGCTCTTGAGCCAGAAAAAGAGAAGGAAACCCAGTCAAAAACTCCTCCTGCAAAAGGAAAACCACCATCAGGTGACTGACAGAATAATTTACAGTCCTCTTTGCCAGTTTCTTATCTTCACTTAGGAAACAATTCTGAATTGCAGTAGCAATGCACTTATTTAGATTCAGACTTTGAGCAACTTCAATTGTATAAAAAGCACCTACGTGCTCAGATGGAAGTGGGAAAGTCCTGAGTAGCTAAGAGCGTGGAGGGAACGTGGAGTCCTCATACCCCGTTCTTCTGATTCGAATAAGGCCTCAGACGAGAATAGGAAGGGCACAGGGACTAACCAGAAGGAGCTGAGAGCACATGCAAAGAACAGACGTCTATTTGCTCAGCTGTAGACTGATATTTTTGTAGAGTGAGAACGTGTTCAGAAAATGAGAGTTAATAAAGCCAGTTGTTCACAACAATAAGGGAACAAATCAATAGTCTTCATCAGGGTCTGTAATTCATATGTAACTCCACCATCTGTATATGTGATAATAAAAGGATAGAAATGAGTACCTGGCATCTCAGGAAATGTATATGGTTGTAATTTATAATATATATGGCTAAAGAGTTTGTGTAGGGAGTATTTTTTAGCTTATATTCCTTCCACATCCTTAATCCTGAAGTAACATTAACTTAAAGGGTAGACAATAAGTACAATGACCAAGATGAAGTGCTCAGTTGTTGCAGTGCCCGAGACCGATAGCATGTTAGTATCAGTCTGTGCCGTGTATAGGAAGCAGATGTGGCTCTTCTGTCTGGTTTTAGCTTTGTAAGTAACTGGCTGTGCATTACACAAATCTACCCAGGGGTCCTTGATTTTGTGTCAGCATTGTGTTTTTAAACTCCAGAATCTTTTTGTGCGTCATGGATATTTGAGAGTGATGTGAATTTTTTAATTGAATTTCTTTATATTAAACAAATAAATTTGAAGACTTAAGTAACATATATCATGTTCTATTAAAGACCATTGTATTCCAGTAAAATGGGGTTTGACTAAAGGCAAAACATGCAAATTCCAAAAGAAATGTTTTCTATCATATGAACAATAAAGCACAAAGCCATGAATTAAATATATATAACCTTTTCCCACTTCCTCATTAGGAATTTAAAAAATCACTGGTCTGGAGGAAAAATGGAATCTTTAAAATACTGTTTAGGGGGCGGCTGGGTGTCTCAGTCATTAAGCATCTGCCTTCTGCTCAGGTCATGATCCTGTGGTCCCGGGATCGAACCCACATGGGGGTCCTTGCTCGGCGGGAAGCCTGCTTCTCCCTCTCTCACTCCCCCTGCTTGTGTTCCCTCTCTTGCTGTGTTTCTTTGTGTCAAATAAATAAATAAAATCTTTAAAAAAAAAAAAAAGATACTGTTTGGAACTGGGGAGAACAGTTTTCACAGTGACTCAAGTAAGCCTAGACTTCTCCAGCATTGTCCTCTAACCTCTGAGCGTGGCTGTCCTACCATGACCTTCCTCCCCTTTGGTCTGCTGGCAGTCTGGGGGACCTGTGTACCTAAGCCATTCCCCAAAACCGATCTCTGGCATTTCTGGTTATAACACAGTTCAGTCTTTAAGTTTCTGAAGTTTGCTTGCGATTTTAAAATTATATTCTTGAATGTCTGTGTTGCTCAGTTGGTTAGGCATCTGCTTTCAGCTCAGGTCATAATCCCAGGGTCCTGGGATCGAGTTTGACATCCCCCTGCTTGTGCTTTTCTTTCTCTCTCTCTCTCTCTCTCTCTCTCTCTCTCTCTCTCTCTCTCTCTCTCCCTATCTCTCTCCTCTCTCTCAAATAAGTAAACAAATTATTAATAAATAAATAAATAAAATTGTATTCTCGAATACTGTGCATGGGAGGAATAATAAAGCTATTGTTGCTTAAAAGAGTGCTTGCATCTGTCTCTTTTTTTTCACCGAGGACAGACCTACTGCCTGATCTTTAAAAACTTATCCACGTGTTAATCTCCAGGGGCCTAAGTACTGCCTTCCAACAACAACACCCTACAGGAAAGAGAGCTCAGTGCTTGTGGGCATCGAGGGGCAGTAGAGCCAGGCAGCATCCCTGACAGCTAGGGAAGCTCACTGAAGCGATTTCAGAGGGGAAATTCCTTGGCAGGTTTATTTATTTTTATATAAATAATTAACAATTTTTTTCACGTTTTGAGAAATGAAATCCTGAGGCTTCTGAACATGTCCAGCTCAAACACCCAACTATGATCTTTAGAGGTGGAGATAAAAAGAGGAATTATTTACCAAAACATTAAAAAAAAAAATCAGGGTGGAAACAGAGTAAAGAAGGAGGCATAGGGCTCTGAGTCCAGTCATTTTTCCCTGTATGGTTCTGCTTTATATGTAGTTCTACATTTTACATCAAATATACTTGGGATTCAGTTTGAAGGAGTTCACACTTATCTTCCATTAAAGGCTCTATTATCAAATCCACTACCAAACTTCAGAATTTAATTTAAAACTAGAGTTTTCAGTGTGACAGAATATAATAATACTGTAGCTATGCTGCTGTTTAAAAATACTTTTTGAGATTTCAGAATCTATTTTAGAACTGATTTAAAAACCAAAACAAAACAGATAGAGTAGATTCTGCCCCCAGCCGAAATTAGACTTGCCCACAATGCTTTAAAAATGCAGTGTCCTTTATAAATTTGGTTATCTATCTCTATTCGTAACTTCTCTTCTCTGTCGACTTGTTTAGAGCCAGTTTAGAGCTAGATAGTTGGTTACTCCAAGTACTGTTATTAGAGGAAGTAGGAGCTTATCTAAATTTCATTGTTATTATTATTAAGCTTATTTCTAAAAAAGCAACTAGTTCAAATGTTTGGTTTTTATTTAATTTGTTTGTTTATTTATTTTTGAGTTTAGATACTTAAAAGTCTTTTCATAAGGCTAACCATGTTTCAAGGTTAATCCTTTTCTATGTCTTATTTCTATGAAGTCTTGGTTGTTGGTTCTGCGAGGTTTAAATATAACGTGCTATACATTTACACATTCTTATAATTATCACTTCTAAATATAAATAATAGGTCAAACAGGGTGTCTTCACCATAGGCAAGTATTTATTTATTTGACACAGAGAGAGAGAGAACATGTAGGGGGAGTTGCAGGGGGAGAGGGAGAAGCAAGCACTCCACTGAGCAGAGAGCCTGACATGGGCCTCGATCCCAGGACCCTGAGATCATAACCCAAGCCGAAGGCAGCTGCTTAACCGACTGAACCACCCAGGCGCCCCATCACAGGCATTTAAATTGTCAAATATGTCCATCTTTCCAATGAAGAATAAACTAAAGCCCAGGGCAAAGGGTCGATAATGATTGTACTTGTTTGGTAAATAACGGGGGAGGTAGGGAATTTTTTCAAGGAACTAATTTATTATTTGTGTTGCCTTATTGACCTTTAGATGATCAGTTTCCCATTTTCCTCCTTCCAGTATAGCTTTGAATTACAGTCCAAGGAATCCAAGATAACCATACCCAAACCATCCTCCACATTGCAAGCTATGGAAATGTAGCAAAATGGAAATGTAGAAATCACAAGGCGTGAGGTCAGGAAAAGTTCAAAGACACACCATCTCGAAACAATGTGGTTATTCAGCTCTTCCTGAAGGTGTTTTGGCATCATTGTTATTACAGATTTAGTCGTCTATTTATATAAAAAGCATTTAGTTGAAATAAATCAAAATAGAGTCATATGCTTCAAATGAACTAACTTTTAAAACTCTGCAGCTCTGTTGCCTTGAAGAATTTACAGTCAAGTCCACTACCAAATACTGATGCTAAACTTGGGACTGAACTTCTCAGTGTGACCAGTCGAATAGCACTATCAGGGCTGTCATTCAAGAAGTTTTAATCCAGTCTGTCTTCAGGTTAATTTTAGTTCACAGTAAAGATGTCACAAATATAACTCTTTATCTGTGAGAAATAACATTTGATCACGTATGAGTAACATAGCCCAGGATATTAAAGAAAATCATCAATAATGTTTCTGTCTTGAATTTTGTTTAGAGTCCTTGCAGGGTAAGCACGAATCTCCTCAGGAAGGAAAAGGGAAGAAAGGTGACACTTCACTCAAAAGAAAAGGTACCTGAGATAAAGATAGGTGTGGTTCAATGTAATTCTGCGTTTCCTACCTGCCTCAGGGGAGAGAGCCACGTTTGTGAGTCACATACACTGAATACTTCTCTTAGGCATTTGTAAACCACAAGCCCTTACCAAAGAATATGACCTCAGTTGTTCTGTAGCCTGGATTTTAAAAGTGATGCTTGTGGGGAATAGTTTAGAGATACCTAGTATACAGAATATCCATTCATCATACAAATGAACATTTTTCCTTTTATTTTACTGAATTTCTATTGTGTTTAATAATATTTGAGTAGATGAATTTGCATTCATAATTTAGAAGTCTTTCTGTTACATAGAAATTCTGGGTTTTTTGGCATGTGTCGAAGGTTTCCTCATTAAAAGGAAGTTACAATTTTAATTCTTAGTATTTGAAACTAACAGCATTGGAGGTGAACTGATTGTTTATCTCAGAGGTTATTCGATACCATTATATTGAAATTATCTCTTCTGGTTTAAGGAGCTATCTCCTTTCTTCTTTTTTCAAAATTATCTTTATTTCCTGTTGTTGACATCTTTGACTCAGTCCTATTCTTCTCTACATCAGTCTCTACCCTTTTTCTCCCAAAATCTTGACACTGAAATGCCATTTGCCAAGTGTATTTTGGTGGTGTTAAAGCATTTCCTACTCTCTTCAATTCATTTGCCATTGTCCTGCTTCATAAAATACAGCTTTTCAACCCTGTGACGTTACCTACCAGTTGTTAAATAGGGGCTGAATGAAGAAAGTTTTCCATAATCAACTAATTGCAGAAAATACTAAGTTATGCCAAGTTAAAAAGGTTTTAATGCAGGATTTTTAAAAATATATCAATATGCATCCCTAAGGAAGTGGGAGATAAAATATGTAACATCGCAAAATATTTTGGCTGCAGAATTCTCTTTTGGAAGAGTATTCCTTGGGGCTAGAGTTTTATGGCCTAAACTTTGGGGAATGATGTCGTCTTTAGTTCCACTGGCCTGCCCACATGTGGGTACTGGCATCATTCCAGTGCTTGCCCTCTGACTTGGCTTACAGTAATTGCTGAGTGCTACCGGACCACTTAGCAATAAATGAAATGTCAGTGTTATGAGCATCTGTAAGATTTAACTAGAAGGGCATGGAAAAAGATAAAAGGCCAATGAAACCGAAATACCTGGCTGCATCCACCAAAGCAGTGGCTCTGTAAGTATGGCCCCTGAACCAGTAATACCCACAACACCTGGAACTTACTAAAAACGTAAATGCTTGGCCCCACCCCAGAACTGCTGAATCTAATACTGCTATAGGCGCCAGACAATTTTTGTTTTAATAAGCCCTCTAGGGAAGTCTGATGATTGCTAAAATTGGAGAACTATTAAACTGGAGCCCAAGGATTAATCCTCTACTGTAGCCATTGGAATATCAGAAGCATTCAATTATTTATAATGTATCATTTATGACCCCTCCCCCAAAATATTTACATTGGATTACAATTTAGGAAAAAACGTATATACGAACTATTTCTATCTCAACATTGAATGACTACACTGAAGACTAAACAATCTGACTTTCCAAGTGAAAGCCAGTCTGTCCTTAGAAACCGAAGCTTCCATGTGGTCGGGTGAGTGGTACTGAGAAAGAAATGCCCCCTGTTACATTTCAGATGCTGGCAGATTGTGCTTAAATCCTTATGGCACAGATACATTTTTATTCAATCAAATTTTGTTTTCCCCTTAGCATTTTCATTATTAAAAAATAGATAAAAAGTGGAATCAAAATACAATGGTTCAAAAAAACATGAATGATCATGATATTTAAGAAACGAAGAGAGAAGAAACTCATTCCGGTCTCACACTTACGATTGCATAGTTCTTCATCTTAGGAATTCTTCTTAGAGAAATTCATCTTAAAGCAGACATAGTGTTTTCATTTTTATTTCACCAGATTCAGGTCAAATAATGGAAAATCAACCTATTGAAATATATATCAAATAATGAACATTGTTGGTTATTACCTCAACAAAGATTTCCTTAATTTTTTTTAAATGTAAAAAGATCTGGATACAACTTCAGACCTGTAGATAATGGATACTATTTTTAAATGTATAAGTAGAGTCACCTACACTCTCCATAAGACATAATTGACAATTTCCTGTCTATTTATAATCTATATATTTTTAACTAAAATAAAAGGGTAAGATATATTTACTTTTTTTACTTAGCACTATCATTAAATAATACTCATTGAGGAAATACAGCTTGGGAAATTAAAGTGTTCCCAAATCTATAGGCATCTATAAACTGCATCTAAAAATCTCAATAATTATTCTGAAGAAAAGTGTAATTTAAACAGAAAAAATTTCTAAACCATAATAACCTTGATCATTTAAGGAAATATTAGGCTTTCCGCATTCAGCTACTTTGATCAATCACAGGATCTGTCAGAACATAATTGTGCCACGCCAGCTAACTGTTCTAGATTCCCTTCTTGATGCTCTCAGGGGAAGGGAAGCATATGCCCTTTCTGGATTTTGAACTGAACATTAGCTTTCTTTCTCTTCCTCCTCTTTCTCCTCCTCTACCTCCTCTTCCTCCCTCCTCTCTCTTCCTCTTCTGTCCCCCTCTCTCCCTCTGCCTTAATTCAGCCAGGCTGTGGCACAGCGGGTACCTTCATCCATACTCCCTGAATGTAGCAAGAAATAGAGTTTCCCACTCAGAAACCCTGTGTCTCATTCAGGGAGTATTAGCACTCTATCTCCTTCCCCACATCCTTCACTGACTCTGGCTGAGTTACAGTAACCTCCTTCCTCCCTGTTCCCCCTCTTAGCTTAAAAACAAAAACAAACAAAAAAACACCAAGAGCACCACTCATAGACTACTTACTCTCTTTCTCATTCAGGGTGGAGAGTTTAATTTACTAGTATTTGCAGTAGTAAATGCAATGAACTTTACAGTGTAAACTTGGTTCATTATGGAAGCAAGGACAGAGACAAAAATAAAATACCAAGTTGTTTTTCATAGCCGACTGGACAAAAGATCTGAATGGCTTACAAAGCAAACAAATAAACAAACAAACAATCTGTCCCTGATATTGTTGGTTCATTTGGAGGCTTTAGAGAATAGGGCTTTTGATTTTTGATTTGGTGAGGCTCTCCAAAATTGCTTAATGAATTTCCTAAAGTCCACAGTAAACTTAGATTATTCATCCCCCAGAATCTGATTCCACTCATCTACTTGTAATAGAATGATTTATTATGCATATTTAAGGTTCTCCTAAAGGAAAATTACCAGGAGGGAAAGGATCAGTAAAGAAATCACCTGCTGATTCTACAGATGTGTCACCTGTTCCCATAGTGCCGCCACCACCTAAGCCAGGATCCGAAGAATGGGTCTATGTGGATGAACCAATTCCAGAGGTATGGCAATTTAGATTGAAGCTCGTAGAAGCTAGTCTTTATCTTGTTTATAGTAACATTCACAACATTATTTGTACCATCATAGCTGGTGATATGTCTACTCATCAAAAAATCGAGGTGAGGGCATGTGTGGTGATGAGCACTGGATGTTATATGCAACTAATGAATCATTAAACACTACATCAAAAATTGATGATGGACTATATGTTAGTTAGTTGAACATAATAATAAAAAAATAGCCGAGATAAATTTTTGAGACTACTCATTGAATCACATTGTATCCTCTCTCTACTCCTTCGAGTTTCTGAGTCATGCTTTGAACCGCTATTAAGTGCTGAAAGCTGGAGAATAAATGGGTTCTGTAAGGACCAATTTTCTCCCCAAGGACAAGTAGAGATGCAGTTTCCTGGAAGAATGACTTCCTCAGAACACATATCCAGCAAATTATAGCCCTCCATCCATGTTCTCATGCCCACATTATAATGCTTTCAAACAAAGTTTAAACTCTGATTTTTCACAAATAGAAGAAACTTTTTGAAGACAACTAAACTAATAAAAGAACAGACCATATTTAAGGTTCTGTCTGGCCTGAGAACTTTAAATAGGTAAGCCGGAATAAGGCGAAGAGATGCCCCAGGTGAGCCCCGGAAACTCCCTTTAGTTCTTTCTTCTCTGACAACTGCAAAGCCCAGTCTCCACACAGGCAAAGTTGGCTGCTTCAATAGATAAATTGTCTTAAAAAAATCTCCAAGAATGCTCTTTCCTTTCACACTTTTTTCAAAGACAAATTGCTCTATAAAAGATGCAGCCCCTTTTTTCTTCACTGCTATCCTCAGTGAATTCCTCCTCTTATGAACTCTGAGCACAGACTGCCTGGGCCAGGCATCTGAGACCCAATCATGAATTTCCGTGCCTGTGCTATTACTATTACAATCAGTCTTTCCTAGGGAAATGTCTTATTTCCCCAATTAGATTATAAATTCTTTGAGAGAGGGAAGGAACATGTGAGATAATTGACTATATTCGATACAGAATCAAACACAAAGTAGATTCTTGATGGAGCTCTAATGATTTAATTAATTTATATTGATAAGGAAGTTAGAACAGAAAATATTTGAAAATGATAACATTAAAATATATAATTATAGATGTGTGTAATATTATTCAGCCAAACAGAAGCTATTTACTGAAATAAATACATTACAAAATTTGTGGTAGAATCAGGATATAGAAATGGTTTGGGGGAAGGAGATAAAATTAAAATGGTATTATTTGGCAGGGTTGGGGAGTGAGAGGCAAAATATTGAAATCTAATCCTTTACTCTGAAACTTGAAGCTCATGAGAAAAATAAATTCATAGAAGACAAGAAGGAAATGGAGGACAGAGATGAAAAAATAAACATTAACACTGAGATTTGCCACCAGCTCCCATGTTGATCTTCTAGCAGTCAGGATTCTGGCAGAAAACAGATGATAATTAAAGGACAGTTGAATAAAGGACCAAAAATAAGGGAACATATAAGGATTTGATTATTACCCCAAACAAGGGATGGCTGGGAGCCATATGGCCTGTAGGCCTGACAAGATGGGGAATGAGAGCAGATGCTTGGAGTACTGCTGCATGGAGAGAGCCATCTGGCAGGAGCTGAGGCCTTCACCACAGTGATGCAGCAGAGGAGAATAGGGAAATAGAGGACCAGACCTCTTGTTCTCCCTGCTCTCCCATCTCTTTCCCAGAAGATGGAGGGCAAGGTTGATTCTGGAAGTATAAGTTCATATAATTTAGCCTTCCAGGGCACTGAGCAGCCCAAAGAATGAAGGAGGGGAACTTGGTCTGGAGGGATAATGGGAAGATATGCAGCACAGACTTATACTTCTTTTTTTTATTATTTTTTATTTTTATTTTTTTTTATTGTTACTAAAATTTTTTTCCCAGTGTTTCAAGATTCATTCCCCATTCCCCACACCCAGTGCTCCACGCTTTAGGTGTCCCCAGTACCCACCACCAGGCTCT